>SMSQ01019227.1:0-13146 GCA_019453375.1 Ctenoplectra terminalis | reverse complement strand
CGGCGGCAGGTGAGAGTCCTAGCATGAAACTTGCGGACGTCAAAGTGTTAAGATTCGATATTAAGTCTTGTATGGTGTAAAGATACACGAAAAGTTGAAATAAAATAATTATATTGTACGCGATTCGAGTCTCTGCATTGATCCAAGTGGTGAGTGAGAGCCACCTCTCGAGTGCAAAGAGTTAAGACAGAATCATTTTTTTTTTTTTAAATTGGACCAAACGATTTGAGCTTTTTTGGGAAGTGAGGACTAGTTTCTTGGATAATTTTATGCGTCACAGCGTCCACGATTTTGGTCGACTTTCCTTTAGACTGTGTGCTGTGATAGTAATTAAGAAACATTTGATCGGAAATTAGTTAAGAATTTAAGAAGAAAATTGTACAGGCTTGCAAAGGAAAATGGTAACTTTGTTCAATGGGATTTAATAGAACTCGTTGATGAATTATAAGGTATTATTTTTTGAAATTAATACTGTCAGTTCTGAGAAACCAACGACGCCTAAACAAAAATTTCGGTCCGTAGGGACCGGCGTGGCGCTTAACGTGTTAACTGATAATATGTATGGAAAATAAAAAAAAAAAATTCCGGTTTAAAGTTATATTTTAACACTAGAACTACCCGCGATTAAAGTACAATTATTTGTACCAAAGAAATCAAAATGATAGGTATTTCGAAAAATACCTATAACAAGGGTAACAATTCTTTATGCATATTTTTCACAAAAAATTGCGGAAAATCCTCAAAGATTCGTTATTCTAAATTTCTATAAGGAAGTATAAGAAATATCTTATAATTTCTNCGGCGGCAGGTGAGAGTCCTAGCATGAAACTTGCGGACGTCAAAGTGTTAAGATTCGATATTAAGTCTTGTATGGTGTAAAGATACACGAAAAGTTGAAATAAAATAATTATATTGTACGCGATTCGAGTCTCTGCATTGATCCAAGTGGTGAGTGAGAGCCACCTCTTGAGTGCAAAGAGTTAAGACAGAATCATTTTTTTTTTTTTAAATTGGACCAAACGATTTGAGCTTTTTTCGGAAGTGAGGACTAGTTTCTTGGATAATTTTATGCGTCACAGCGTCCACGATTTTGGTCGACTTTCCTTTAGACTGTGTGCTGTGTTAGTAAATAAGAAACATTTGATCGGAAATTAGTTAAAAATTTAAGAAGAAAATTGTAAAGGCCTGCAAAGGAAAATGGTAACTTTGTTCAATGGGATTTAATAGAACTCGTTGATGAATTATAAGGTATTATTTTTTGAAATTAATACTGTCAGTTCTGAGAAACCAACGACGCCTAAACAAAAATTTCGATCCGTAGGGACCGGCGTGGCGCTTAACGTGTTAACTGATAATATGTATGGAAAATAAAAAAAAAAAATTCCGGTTTAAAGTTATATTTTAACACTAGAACTACCCGCGATTAAAGTACAATTATTTGTACCAAAGAAATCAAAATGATAGGTATTTCGAAAAATACCTATAACAAGGGTAACAATTCTTTATGCATATTTTTCACAAAAAATTGCGGAAAATCCTCAAAGATTCGTTATTCTAAATTTCTATAAGGAAGTATAAGAAATATCTTATAATTTCTATAAGAAATATCTAAAATTTCTATAAGAAATTATGAAAAAGTCATTTTTACTCGTTCGGTAGTACCAGTGTTAAAGAAACAAGATTAACACCTAAAGCGATGAAACATTCTTCTAACCAATTGCACGTATAAAAAATAATCCAATCAATTAACGACAGACGGTCAATTCCCACAGAATTACAAACGAGTTTTCAAACGACCGTCCAACATCCCAATATTTTTCGTACCAGCCACGATGCACGCAAATGAAGTTTAATACCCGTTTCCTCGTATTATAAATTCGTGCAAATGGCGAGAATTTTTCTCGGCAACGTCCCCGTTCGGTCTCGTCTTCCCGGTCTGGTAGAAATTTTCGTCGAACCAGGTCAATGTTTCGCAGCGGTGCGAACTGGATCGAACGTTGTTCCCGGGAGTGCTGGCACTATGCCCAGAAATGTATTATGCCACTGTCGAGCGAGGTTCCGCGACATTGCTACGGCCCTGCTGGACCGAAATCATCCCGCTACGAGATACAGGATCCTCCGACATCCGGAGTAACGTCCCTGCACGCGCCAGAGACGTTGCTCGGGGTGCACGTTTGCTGGTTGAGAATTTTTCGCGTTGGAAATTCGGGAAATATGATAGCTTGACGCGATTCTTCTGGATACCATTGGCCAACTGTGCGATACGGCGGCCTTTTCCTTTATTCGGGGATGTTAAGTGCGCGACTCTACCACTGAAAGGAGAGCGCCAGGGGCTCAAGAAGAATTGCAACGTCGTCTTTTTAACACGTTAAGCGCTATGCTGGTTTTGGTCGAGGCATGGTAGGAGGGTATATTTGACTTGAAATAGAGGAAAAATTATTTTAGCGTTATTTATAGGCTCGTGGCTTTAACGCAATGCTGAATTCGTCTCGATGTTAGTTGTGACATTGTGAAATTAAATATAGGTGTTAATGTTAAGGGAATTTTAGTTACTTTGATTTTATGTTGAACGAATAAAATTGTTTTGAAAGTTCTTATGGTTGAATTCGCAGGTGTTTTTTTATGGTATTTGTAAATTATTTTGATTAAAAATTGTGAAATTTTTTTATGATGGATATAGGTGTGTAATGGTGTGAATAGTTTAGGAAAAATTGAGGAAAATATTAGGTTGTCCAAAATGTTTCTTTCGTTTTGCGAATAAGTATTGGAGGCATAATATTTTTTGTTTTATAATGTAGTATAATATATGTTATTTACTTCGTTTGGCAGTGTTTATATAAACATGCAGACTAATTTGTTAAACGAGAGACGAAGGAAGGTAATAGAGCAAAATGGATCCTATACAAAATAATATATTATATATTATAATATATATAATATAAATAATATAAAATATTATATATAAAATATATAATATGTTATTTTGTATAGGATCCATTTTGATCTATTACTTTCCTATAGATATATTTCCTGTAGATATTACATTTTTATAAATATATGATGTTATATATTTATAATTATATATATTATAATGTAATATAAAAATGTAATATCTATAGGAAAATAATAGAGCAAACTGGATCCTATACAAAATAATATAGGAAAGTAAATATTAAAATAAATATTAAATAAGATATTATATATTATAATAAAAATGTAATATTTATAGGAAATATATCTATAGGAAAGTAATAGATCAAAATGGATCCTATACAAAATAATATATAATATATAATATATTATATAATATATTGTATATTATAATATATTAGTTTGTATAGGATCCATTTTACTTTATTATCTTCCTTCGTCTCTCGTTTAACAAATTATGCTGCATGTTTATATAAACATTGGCAAACGAAGCCACTGCATAAAAATAACGAAAGAAACTTTCGAGACAATCTAATATATCTTTCATTTTTAACTTTGAAGGATTACGTCTAAGTACAGATGATTGTGGATAAAAGAATATGTGTCAGATATTTTTTTTAAACACTGTCTCATACGTAAATTTGCTTAAAATCGGTGTGTTACGTTTAAATGATGCCGCTTGTTAGTGTCGGTTTATATCGAGGATAAAAAAGTTAAATCTCGAAAATGAATAGCACCCTTAAAATGTTTATTTTTTTCTGTCACTGTTTAAGAAGATTCATGGAAGCTTGCGTATTGTTATGATCTTCGAGATGTAGGTCAGTAGTCTAGAAAATCTCCTTTTCGTCACGGTGAAGCTGGGTTTATTTCGTTGCGGGATGGGAGGTTTCAAGAGCGTTGCAGAGTGTAAGCTTGTTTTCGTGTTGTGAATTCTCGAGGACAGCGCAAATTTAAGAATTAATTGGCAATATACTAGAGTAACGCTTCTTCAGCCTCTTTAACATAGACGGCAGTTCTGACTCAAGTTTATGTTTAACCAACTGCTGAAAGCATTGAATTTATGAACACCGAAGGAATTGTTATTTCGTAATTTTCTTCCTTCTGGAAGTTTTATATTACTCGATGTTTCTTCTTTTTTAATTTACAAGTACTTACAGTAGAAATTTACATCAGCTTCTTTTTCCGATAGTATGTTGAAATTGTTATTAAATTGTTGATGCTTTCTATTTGAATGAGCAACGTTTAAAACATATTATAAAAACTAGTAAAGAATTATTAATATTGTTATTAAATTTTTAATACTCTGTATTCGAATAGACAACCCTTAAAAAATATTAGAGTGGCAGTAGTATTAGCCTTTCGTGTAAATTGGCAAAGAAGTATTAAAATCGTTATTAAATCGTTGATGCTTTCTATTTGAATCAGCAACGTTTAAAAAATATTATAAAAGCTGGTGAAGAAGTATTAAAATTGTTATTAAATTGTTAATGCTCTGAATGGCAGTAGTATTAGCCTGTCGTGTAAATTGGCAAAGAAGTATTAAAATTGTTATTAAATTGTTGATGCTTTCTATTTGAATGAACAATGTTTAAAAAATATTATAAAAACTAGTAAAGAATTATTAATATTATTATTAAATTTTTAACGCTGCGTATTCGAATAGACAATCCTTAAAAAATATTAGAATGGCAGTAGTATTAGCCCTTTCTTATAAATTGGCAAGAAAGTATTATAATTGTTATTAAATCGTTGATGCTTTATATTTGAATCAGCAACGTTTAAAAAATATTATAAAAGCTGGTGAAAAGGTATTAAAATTGTTATTAAATTTTTAACGCTCTGTATTCGAATAGACAACCCTTAAAAAATATTACAATGGCAGTAGTATTAGCATCTTGTGTAAATTGGCAAAGAAGTATTAAAATTGTTATTAAATTTTTAATACTCTGTATTCGAATAGACAACCCTTAAAAAATATTACAATGGCAGTAGTATTAGCCTGTCGTGTAAATTGGCAAAGAAATATTAAAATTTTTATTAAATTTTTAATTCTCTGTATTGGAATATGCAATCCCTGGAAAATATAAAGACAGCCGTACTGTTCCATCCTAAAAATTAGCGCAGAAATATTAAAATTGTGATTAAATTACCGATGCTCTGCATTATGCAGGCCCCGAAAAATATTAAAAACACAGTAATATTGGCCTGCCGTGAAAATTAACAAAGAGATATTAAAATTGGTATTAAATCGTTAATGCTGTGTATTCGAATATACAACCCCTAATAAATATTACAAAGATAGTAATACTTGCCTATCGTGGAATTTAATTAAAAAATATTAAAATTGTTGGTAAATTATTAATACTTGCTATTCGCATATGCAACCCCTGAAAAATAATATTTGCCTGTCGTGGAAATTAACAGAAAAATATTAAAATTGTTATTACATTTTTTATACTTTCTATTCGCATATGCAACCCCTAAAAAGGAAAAAGAAAAATAATGGCCTATCGTGGAAATTAGCAAAAAAATATCAAAATTGTTATTAAATTATTAATACTCCCTATTCGCATATGCAACCCCTAAAAAATATTATGAATATAGTAATACCTGCCTATTGTAGAATTTAATTAAAAAATATTAAAATTGTTGGTAAATTATTAATACTTCCTATTCGCATATGCAGCCCCTGAAAAATAATATTTGCCTGTCGTGGAAATTAACAAAAGAATATTAAAATTGTTATTACATTATTGATACTTTCTATTCGCATATACAACCCCTGAAAAAAAAAATAATGGCCTATCGTGGAAATTAACAAAAAGATATCAAGATTCTTATTAAATTAATAATACTCCCTATTCGCATATGCAACGCCTAAAAAATATGAATACAGTAATACTTGCCTATCGTAGAATTTAACAAAAAAATATTAAAATTACTATTAAATTATTAATACCTCCCATTTGCATATTCAACATCTGAAAAATAATATTAGCCTATCGTGGAAATTAACAAAAAAATATTAAAATTACTATTAAATTATTAATACCTCCCATTTGCATATTCAACCCGTGAAAAATAATATTAGCCTATCGTGGAAATTATCAAAAAAATATTAAAATTACTATTAAATTATTAATACCTCCCATTTGCATATTCAACATCTGAAAAATAATATTAGCCTATCGTGGAAATTAACAAAAAAATATTAAAATTACTATTAAATTATTAATACCTCCTATTCGCATATGCAACCTCTGAAAAATAATATTAGCCTATCGTGGAAATTAACAAAGAAATATAAAAAATTGTTATTAAATTCTTACTACTTCCTATTCACATATGCAACCCCTGAAAAATATTATGAAAACAGTAATATTTGCCTATCGCAGAAGTAAACAAGAAAATATAAAAATTGTCATTAAATCATTAATACTCCCTCTCTTCGAACATATAACCCTTTGGAAATATTGTAAAGACAGTAGTGACCGAACATCGGCATCGATATATCCGAATCACATTGTAAAGCTCCAGCTGGGACCAAACACAACATGACGCCCCTTGGAAACGGAACACGAGTCCGCGGCCTCATCAATCTGTGTCGACTGGCGTCATATCGTCGTTTCGATTTGCGGTAGCCGATCCTTCATTGGTTTTGGCAGCGCAAAAAGGACATTGCGTCGAGGTGACGAGACCCGACAGCCCGAGGACCCTTCTAATTCCACGTTAGGGAAGATTCGATTACAAAAAATTACTCAATGGCTACTCGACTACTGCCACATTCAACGATCCTCTACAGTTTACTCGATCGAGGGTCGGTTGCTTTGCGTTCGACGCGAGGGAGGGTTCGAGAATTTCAAAATTTAAGAGAAATTATGCGAGGGGTGAGTTTAGTGACGGATGAACTCAGTGATTGAAGTCGAGGGGTAATAAGTTGGTCATGATAGTATCCTGAGGGCTGCTCGAGCTTTTTATTTATGTATTTGGTTGTCTATAAAGTTCGTGCCGTATGATTATCTCTTCCGAAACGCGTAATTGTTATAGGTAATATAACATTGCTGAAACAAAATTATGTTGTCATAAATATATTCTCTCATAATGAAATTAGACCATTTATAACGTATTATAAATTTATTTTGAGATAGAGTTCTCCCGCAATGCGAATAGTAACGCGCTACAAGGCGCGGGCCGATATATCGGCTCTGGCGCTAAAAGGGTTAACGAAACTGTTATGAACTCGCTTGAAGAAAGACTCAGGCATTTGGATTGGCACGAGCGAATCCACGAAAGGTGACTAATTGATCCCAATAATTTACCGAAACGTATATTTCGCGTAGAGATACATGCCCATAGTTAGATTAATCTATCGTGTCATTAGAGTGAATCAGCTGTATCGTCTTGGCGTAACGAATAATTAATTTCGCCTCCGCTTTAGCGTGTCGCTTAAGAGATGCGCCGTTGCGAAACTCGGATGCAAATGTGGCTCGATCGTTGCCATAAACGAATTCGACGTCAGATGGTACGACCAGGCACGTCGAAATTTATCGAGAGTTGAACCTTAAGCCGAAAACTATGTTACTTACTAATGAGAAGTTCAAACCGAGGAACGATGGAATTTACGTGCAATCTAGGGAACAGAAATTAATTATCGCTAAAGATATCGATGTACCTGTCCCTTTGCAGATAGTTGGGAGAACCTAAACGTATCTTCGATTATGTTTCATAATCTTGACGAATGATGAGTTTTGATAAAAGCAAACAGGATATTTGGATAAAATTAAAGGATGCTATGAAGTGTGATTTAATCAGTGTTAATTCACCAGTTATTGAGTAATTAATAACAAGTTTCGTGGCATACGAAAATTATTTCGCTGGACTTCGGAGCCAAATAAAATAATTATGTTAGGCTATTTAACCCTTTCGCTACGAAGAGCGTGTATATACGTCTTTAAAAATTAAGCAATCATCTGATATAAGCGTGCATAGAATTATTTATGTTTTCATTAACATATGATCTGCCATAATTCATTAAACGATATACTTAAATTTTACTATGCATATTTTTGTTGAATCAACAAAAACCGTATCGATTGGTATACCAAGAGCTCTTTCAATTCTGAGAACATCATAGCGAAAGAGTTAAAACTGGAACTGTTGAAAGTTGTTAAAATGACTGGTTGGTAAATTCTCATAAATTCTGTAAATTCGCAATAGTGTATTTTTAAGAATTTTTTGTGTTTTTCTGTAAGGAGTATGAATATTTATTTCCTTTGCATCTTATATTTTTTTTTCTAATAGTTATTGTTTTGAATTCTTGGGTAAGTCTGCTGAAGTCTTTGGGTTGAATTCTTTTCTAGAATATAAAACAAATATTTATCATTATCTCTAATAAGTTCAACAATAAATAAAAAACAAAAACATATATATATAAAAGTATATATCTTGGTGCTCAAATTATTAAGTCGTGATAGCGAAAAATGTGTCTTGTGTTTGCGTGAAGGTAAAATCATAGGATCAAGAATAATGTTGATTTTTTTATATTTAAATATGTAGGGAGAGAATGTGTGTGTGTAAGAGAGAGGGATCCCTTTAATAAAATTAAAGTACCGCGCAATTTCGAATTTTCCGCTGTATCAATAAGGTAAAACCTGATTTCTAATTGGTTCTGCCTTGGTGCGAAAGGTAGAATAAAAGAATCAGGAAGATATAGTTTCAGTTATTTTTTAGTCAACTGCTATAGGAAATATTTTGAATAAATTACTATTCCTACAAAATTAAATGTATCATTTATCACTGTAGTAAATAAGGACACTTTAAATTGTTCTTAAACAAATATAAATGCCGGACGTAATTGTGAGCACGTTCATAGTTTTAGTTTATAATCTGAGATTGTACGGTATTCGTAAACGTGCTCACAATACAATCCCTTTAAATTTGATTAAATTTAGTGTTTATTTTTTTTTATTCTAAAAATAATTCTACTATAACTGAAGACTGTAAACAACAAAAATTAGGTAATAAATATTTGCAAATTTCTATCTTTAGTATTTATTTAATAATAAATATCCAATGAGCTCACCATTTTTTCACGAACACTATTTTATGAAAGAATAACACAAATTTAAAATACTTAAATTTCCATTGAAAAAATTCACGTATACACCATGAAATCATACATTTATCTCAACCGTGTTCTAACATACTATAACTAAACTACTACAACTAAAGACTGTAAACAACAAAAATTAGATAATAAATATTTGCAAATTTCTATCTTTAGTAGTTGTTTAATAATAAATATCCAATGAGCTCACAATTTTTTCACAAATATTACTATTTTATGAAAGAATAAACAAATTTAAAATACTTCATGTATACAGTATGAAATCATACATTTATCTGAACCGTGTTCTAATAAATCGAGCCACCAACTGTGTTCTCAAAGGTGCAAACGGAAAGAAGGAAAAAGAATGGAATAAAAAATGAAATTAACAAAAATTTCCATGTCTGGAAGCTGCGGCTTGAAGCTGCTCGGTCAGTCCAAGTTCCCCGTGAGCTACAAAGTTG
The DNA here is from genome assembly GCA_019453375.1 of Ctenoplectra terminalis. NCBI lineage: Eukaryota > Metazoa > Arthropoda > Insecta > Hymenoptera > Apidae > Ctenoplectra > Ctenoplectra terminalis. Next base: position 3,645 of record SMSQ01019227.1, on the reverse strand, counting down.
AACGGTGTGCTCGGCTGCTCGTAAGTATGTATAATAATAAAAAGTTCTGACATAGCACAGCGCGAGACAGGGAAGCAGGGAGAGCTGGAAGCGCGATAAGCGACGGCGTTATCCGTCCACAAATGGTTTCTTGTTGGAAGCAGGTAACAGAATACACTGTTCCCCCATGAAAGTTGCAATAGGACGTACAGTAGCATCCGGCGAAAAGTTTCTCGGCCCGTAATTGTAACAATTTGCCGATATAATAATGAGTTTCCTGGCGAGCGTAATTTGCGTGTCGAACGTCGACCGCGTTGAAAACGTCGACGCTCGTCGTCGCTTATCGATGATTAAGACTTGAAGAGGTCGAAGGAAATTTTACTGCGATTCGCAGCAATAATGATATTAGGTCTACCGGCAAGTTCTGTCCGCTTGTTAGCGTACAGAAATTTTCAAACTTAAAATAACAAGCTGCTGTTAACGGTAGATCTACCAGCGATCGAAGTATCTTTGTTTCTGCTGAAGAAATAAAAGTTAATGTTCGATGAGGGAGAGGTATTCCAATACGCGGAGAACTCTTTACCATTGAATTTTACTTTACACGCGATATGAAAACTTACTTTCACTGAAACTAAAAAGGTTAAACCCTCAACAATAGATAAGAGACGGAAAAAAATATATATCTTGGTTTCTGAGATACTATTTGCAGTGGGTGCACAAATTATTAGGGCATCGGTGCGAATTTATAGGGCAGTGCTTAGCTAATTCTCGTGTTAAAGGTGGCAAATTTTTGTTAACAAATTGTGGACGAATGACGGAATATCTCGTGTTTTGTATTATGTTTCTTAACTCTCATCCGTCCCTCATTTTCCTTACTTAATTTGTTTCTCGGTGTCGGATTAACAGGATAGTAAAAAATCAATATACAGAAGAGATGAATAGCTAAATTTGAAAATTCTTTTGTTGAAAGTAAAAAGAAATTTAATTTCTGCATATTCGGGCACAAGATTGTTCGCATTATTAATAAATAATAAAGCGACTTTTAATTTTTCTTTTTATATTTATATTTTTTTTGTGACTTTCATAGAGGATCATCGGTATACGACCGTATTTGCAATTTAGTTATAGCGAAAAATTATACAATAGTTGAATTAACATTATTTAACAATGACAATATCATCGTATAGGTTGCTTAAAGTTGCAATAAATAGATCACCTTTGTAATTTATATCGTATTGCGTTTGGAATTATAAGAAAGCAGTATAGAAAGCAGTGTCTGACTAGTAACGTTCTCATACTACTTAGACGGTTAAAAGGTAGACTCCGCAGTATCGGCCAGAAAAGTAACGCTACTTTTGGGAATTTATTGAAAGAGAACTACTTTACGAATCTTTTTAAAACTTTCAGGACTTGTTACTGAATATTTATATTATTAAAAAAAAAAATTTTTTTCTAGCCTTTTACAGCCCAAAAAGGTTCAAGCGTGCACTTCTCGTCTGTACTATAGTTTCGTATTATTTTCGTTAATTACAAGCTGGTAGATGAATTTTTTATCCATTTTTACTATAGAATGATCAAAAAATCGATTTGATATTAACCAAATTTTCAAGAAATAAAACGTTACAGAAAATATATCTCGGGTTTGAATCGCAAAGGACTAGGAAAAGTTATTAACTTCGAAATCCTCGTATCATATTCCCTTCTATGCTTCAAACATATTTATTACTATAATTACCAGAGCCAAAAATGATCAAAACGATCAATTCATAACTTCTTACACAAATTTTATACATATGATACATTTTCAGAAATTTTGCATGATTTTCTGAAAAAAATAAACATAAAAATTTATCTCCTTTGCATTATGTATCTTCAAATTTCATTTCTCTAGCACAAATAAGTACAATTTAATCACCGGTAGTTCCAGTATTAACTAGAAATTATAAAATTCAAAATACCGTTAAGAACTCACAAGAAATTCTAAATACGTATTTCAATAACAAGTAGAACGACGAGTCGATAAAACGTGAAAAAGAAAGTGACGGTTTGCTTGAGATTAATGAATAAAAAATCGAGCAGCAAGCTTCTTCTGAATTCAAGTTCCCATTCAGCTCTTGTGCAATCTTTTTTTTTTTTTCCATCGTTCGCTCATTAAGTAGTGAATGATGCAATCTACTCATTAAGTCGAAGAACAGAGGCGAAGCCCGCAATAATGGCACGTCCCAAAAGATTATCAGGTTTTCCATTATATCGCTGTAATATCACTTGTCTGTTAGTTAATTGACCGTCTCTGGCCATTGATGTCTACTGATCGATTACGCCTTGTAGTGCACATACGTTCCAATGATGTAATCTATCCATAATTACTTGGGTAATTAATAGACCGAGTGGTAATTTAGTTTGATACAATTTTCGTCGAAATGCGTTTCGCTCGTTATTAACGGCACTTTTTGTGAATAAATCTATTCGAAACGTGTATTTTTGAAAAAAAAAAAAAAAAAAATATTCGTTGGTTCTGTTAAATGTAAATTCAGTTGACAAAAAAGCGGCGTTGCGTACAAATTTTACGAGATAAGAAATTAATTTGAATAGTCTTGTTTGTTTTTATTCCACTGTCACACGCAAAAGTTATACGACTGGGAAAATTAATTTACACGATTTATGATAGGTATGCACTGAATACGTTTAAAAAAACCTGTGGATATTCGATTTAATTCTTTTTTTCATTTCGAGACACGAATTACTGTTTTGTCGTAAAGCACTGGCACGTGTTACTTTCGTAGTGTATCATTGTGCATGTTAGTTTATAATTATTTTTTATTTATTTTAGATATATATTACATTGTTTGAAATTTTTTTTTTTATTATTATTAATATAGAGTGTCCCATAAAAATGCATACACTGTTTAACGGGCCATAACTTTCTGATTTTTCTTTATGTTCAGGGTGAAATTAATTGGAAATAACGAGTGGACCAAGATTAACTTTTGAAAAAAGAAAATTTATTTTAAAATCCTATTGGAAGCATATATTTTATGTAGACTCTTTCGCAGCTTAAATATTAATTATTTGTGGATAAAAAGTGAAGTTGTCATTCAAACTGTGTATACATTTTTTTGGGACACCCTGTATTATTATTCTTGAGTATTAACGTCGCGTCAATTGCATATAAGTTGCTTAAAATAAAGTTTAGAATTAGTTACTTAAAATAAATTTTGAAATTAGTTACTTAAAATAAATTTTAGAGTTAGTTATTTAAAATAAATTTTAGAGTTAGTCATTTAAAATAAATTTTAGAGTTAGTTATTTAACATAAATTTTGAAATTAGTTGCTTAAAATAAATTTTAAAATTAGTTACATAAAATGAGTTATTATCGACAGTGATTTGAGTTCAAAACTTCCCTTTCTTCAGAAAAATGAGGTTTTATAACTTTCTTCCAACCATTCTCGTTTTATTTGTTTTTATAAAATTTTAAAACTGTAGTCTACCTTATAACAGGTTATTATAATTTTTCAGAACTCCTGTACGGGCTGCAAATGTAGAATTAATCTACAATTAATAAAATGGCTGAGATAAGATATTTTAGCTAAGAGCAAAATATACTACGAGGAATTAAATTTAATTATCGATTATTGAGTCTTTTAAGATGGAGAATACTTTTAAT
>SMSQ01019226.1:0-22913 GCA_019453375.1 Ctenoplectra terminalis | reverse complement strand
ATGATACAATAAAATGATCTCGTGATGAACCGTGTCAAAACAAAATTCGTCTTCACTAGAGCTGAGTTCATTTGTGAAATGTAGGGGTTTTTGTAGGGGTTAACACAAAATTAGAAAATAAATTCTTTTGATGCTTTCGCCACGATCGCCAAGTTTCAACTAATGCTCGGGCCATGGTTAGAGCCGCAGTTTTAGAACCTTTTATTAATTTTATCTTGTCTGTAAACTGACGTGTCTTTTCACACCTCGTATTAAAGATAAAAATTACAAACAAGTCGTTCTGATCGCTTTGATAGATCCAGCGTTAAGGGATAACTTTTTTAATGTTTAGTAGATTAATAGGTTTATTAATAGATTGGTATTAATTGATAGGTTTTTAATTTTAGTCAAAAATCAACTGTTTCTTCGTTTATACATTGGTAACTATAATCTTTTTCACAAATATGTCCGCAAACAATTCTGATTTTATTTCATCCTAACGCATATCAAATAGAAAAAAAAATCGCGACAGAACATAGAAATACTTTTTCCCTGAACAAAAAATATTCCAAGTAGATGGAAATCCTGCGGACTTACAAAGTAGCCTCAATTTATCGCAGCGACGATAAAATTGAAACCAAAGCTTGATTCGATAGGACCATTCAGCGCACAGACGCTCTAAAAATGCTAACGAAAAACGAGCTGAAGGATCGAAGAAAAATCCTTTCGGAATAAATCAGACCAATTCGAAGCAGATCCAACTTGTCCAAACTGATTTACCGATCGCCGTCGTTAAAGCTCGTGGATCGTTTCGGCTATTTACGACATGGCCGCCTGGTCGGCCATCTTGGATGATTAACGAAGAAATATAATTTTCGCCCAAAGTTCGCTCGTTAATTAAACGGCTGTTTCGCGGAATACCCATAAACGCTATTTAATATATAGCTCGTCTTTTTTCTCTCTTTCCTTTCTTTTTTTTTTTTTTTTACCAAAGCTCCACTTCGTGGTCGTAATTTGCGTGGCTGCGGCGAAAAGAAGACGCCATACCTCTTAATGACCCAGTCAGGGAACGAAATTAAGGATGTAACAGGCACACAGCGGAACGCCACTTTCTAATCCCGTAAAGTGCACGTTCACGATAAATTAATATCCCCGGGAAGAAACATCGAGACCGTTTTGATTGATCGCGAGTCATTTCGGTAAGTAGGCGGCCAAGACGTCGAGCCGGAAGGGACCAGACAGGCTGGAAGTTTCTTGGAAGTCTGGCGAGACTTCATTAACGAAATGCGCTAAACATTTCCACCGAGGAAGATTTGCATCCTTTCTTTTAGGTTCTGTTTAGGTTCGAATTTTTTCTTTTTCTTTTTTTGTCACAAACGAACAAAGTTGTTCGTTTCTCGGAATCTTGGAGTCGTTTCAAAGCGGATGGCGGTGACGCGATGCAGCAACGGAATTTACCTAAAAATGGTGTCTTTGCATGCGAATAGATCCGAAAGATATAAATGCATCTGTAATTATAAAAGATTTTGTTTTTATATTTTTTTCTTACTAATTTTTATTTCAGTTAATTCGTACGAAAAAGAAGTTTAATTTTACTTTAATTTTGTTTTTTTTTTTGTGGATGAAGGAGGTTAAATTACTGGTCAAGGCCATTTTTCTATCGAAGCTTTTAGGTCTAACTACTTTCGTGGATGGTGATCCATCTTGGATCGGTTATGGGGAATAATCTATCACCCTACTGTCTCCCCTTTGGCAATATCTGTCTGGAGATACGTTCTATCAATAATTAAGTTCTAAAATTAGGACAGAAAATATTCCATACTCCAAGAAAGAATTCCAGCAAAGAAAAAAGTAAGTATTCCAGCGATGAAAAGCAACAGAAAGACACGAGAAAATATTCTAAAACTTCCACAAGGATATAAAAGAAGAGGCGACGAACGTGTTAATATCCATATATTGACTTTAAATCCTGTACGGAAAAGTAATTGCGAAACGATAGATTTTCTCCTACTGGTATTCCCAAAAGCGAAATCTGCCGATCGCAAAGTGTTAATCGATCCAACAGTGGTGTTTCTATTTGAAACATTTATAAGCAAATTACCACGCGTACAGATAACGAATCTATAAATTGAAATATCAAAGGATGCAAATGTTCCTCGTGCAGCTACGTCCCGTGAAAGGATTTTAATTTCCGTCTCTATCGAGCCACGCGAGCATCTCGTGCGTCCGATTTCGATAGCGATCTGATGATAAAAATACAGCTGACACAATGGAGGAGAGCGCAATCTTAATGCGCGTATCACTTATCGCGTATCAGCTTATGTTCAAAAGACGGGACTTAATTAGATTCATCGAGAAGATAGGGACCCTCTCTCTCTCTCTCTCTTTCTCTTTCGCCGCTGAAAATGAAGGCGCGCGTGGGGAACGTGTCCCCTTTGACTGGTTTAAGCCCTTTTCACGCAGGATCCTTTGAACAAGTTCATTGTACCGGGTGTCGTTTCCGATGGAAGACACTGTCACGTTGGAGATCAAATTAAGTCTTCGTTGCGATCATTTTTTACGGGTTGATACTTTGCTTTTTTAACACATCTTAAGCGGGAAACGACTAAACTCGTTTCGTGTATACTGTTATTAAAGCGCGGGAGACGACAAAACTCGTTTTCCGCGAATTATCGGTGGCTTTTTTGGTGACAAAGTGATTTTTTTACAATAAATTGACTTTCTTTTACGGTAAATTCCTAAAAATGGACCTAGGATAGAATAGAATGTGACGATGAAAAATTGTTTAAATTCTTTATTGCTTTTTCATTTTCGATTTTTGAGAAGGTATTTTTATTTTTATAAAGTGAATAAAGAAATTAATTTTTAAGAAGAAACTTAAAGTTTTATTAAAAAATAACCCACAGTTCAAAAGTTATAGCCATTTTATGCAGAAGTAATTTTGCTCAATTTTACTCTGGCGGTATCTTACCCTATTTAGGGACACCGTGGCATTGGAAGATCGAAATAAGTCTCCGACTTACCTGAAACAAACGAAAGAAAAAACACATTAGTAAAATAGAAATAAAATAAATTGAAATTATAATTCGTTATAGTTATGTACTTTAAATAATGATTATTATTAGATAGCTGATTTTTATGCACTTATAGGACATTTAAGGGTGCGAAATTTTGCAGAATACAAATCATTAAAATTATAGTGTTTTTTATAATATCTGCTAGATAAAATAATTTTCTATCGAAGTTCTGTTCTTTTTTAAATATTCATAAAAATATAAATTTACATAAAACTCTGCAGTCTGCCAAGAAGTCTTATTCTACTTAATCATTCTAACATAAAAATAAAGATACAGACTAGCCAAATTACAGTGTTTTTTATAATATCTGCTAGATAAAATAATTTTCTATCGAAGTTCTGTTCTTTTTTAAATATTCATAAAAATATAAATTTACATAAAACTCTGCAGTCTGCCAATAAATCTTATTCTACTTAATCATGTAACATGAAGACAAATATAGAAAACAGCCAAATTATAGAGTTTTCCATAATATCTGGTACGTGAAATATTTCTTTCCTTTTACTATATTCTCCAAAAAATATGAATCTACATAAAACTCCGCAGTCTACTAATCACTCGAACCTCAATACAGTAAATCCTTTTCACATTCCACGACAAAATAAGTCCTGTAAAATACACAAATAAAAAAGATTCAATCCCGATTAAAATAATCAAAACAAATTAAGCCAATTTTGCACCCAGTCTTCCGAATAATTTCATTCTGCTAACCGCCGTTGTCAATGAAATTCAATTAATGCCTCCATTACCACGATCTTTCCTAGAAAGATAAATACACGAAACATGAACAGTCATTACGCTTCGCAAATGAAGCTCAACAAATCATCTCCATTTCGCACCAGATAAATATCTAAATTTATAAACTAACAGTAATTTTCTCCGAGCACAGTCTTACGATGCGAAGAAAAGGAATTCGGATTACGATCACACGGAACAATCCAGACAAATTAAGCTCCATTCACACGAATACATCAAACATGGTTATCTGAATAAAGCGATCGCCGATCCGTAACTCTTTCACGCAGCGAACGGATACAAGCTCACGGAGCACCGCTAAAAACCTCGATGTTCACTTTCTTTTAACAGAGGGAAAGAAAAACGGCGGGCGGGCCCGGTCACGATTATCGACAGAACGATCTTCGTCGTTACAGATATTCGCCGTCTCGACGTGCACCGTCGTGGCTTTATGATCCGTATAATGCGCTACAATGGGAATTAATGTCCCCGGTCCCGCGGCCCGATAAAATCATCGCGCGAAACACGTACGCCGAGGTACTTTTATGTATATTCATCCGGCGGGGCACGGACCGCGTCGTCGCCGTGAAAATCAACCGGTGATTTATGATTCCCGGCCCTCCGGTCCGCATCTGGGCACGCAGTAACTCGGTGGCACCGCTGCTGCTGCACCAGGAATCGCAGTAAAAAATTTAAATGTTTCGTTGCACGCTTTGGGTGAGTGTGAGGGAGAGAGAAAATTTGAGAGGGAGAGAGAGAGAGAGGTAAAGAGAAGGATAGAAGTGGAGAGAAGAGGAAGAGTGAGATGGAGTGAAAGAGAGAAAGGAAGAAAGATATGAAGAGTGAGAGAGAGAGAGAGAGACAGAGGAAAATTGAGAAAGTGAAATAGGGAGAAGAGGGAGAGTGAGGAATAGAAAAAGAGAAAGAAAAGAAATATGAAATGAATGGAAAAAGAGAGAGAACGAGTGAAATAGAGAAAAAAGGGAAAGTGAGAAAGGAAGAAAAATATAGTGAGTGAGGGTGAAAGAGAGAAATTGAGAGAGTGGCAGGGCGTGAGAGATAAATAGAGAGGAAGAGTAAGGAATAGAAAAAGAGGAAGAATATTTGAAAGAGAGGAAAAATGAGAGAGAATGAGTGAAATAGTGAGAAAAGGGAGAGAAAGAAAGGAAGAAAAATATAAAGAATGAGAGGGAGAAAAATTGAGAGAGTGGTAGAGAGAAGAAGTGAATAGAAGGCAGTAAATAGAAAAAGAGAAAGAAAGAAAATTTGAGAGAGAGGAAAAATGAGAGAGAATGAGTGAAATAGAGAGAAAAGGGAAAGTGAAAAAGGAAAAAAAATATAAAGAGTGAGAGTGAAAGAGAGAAATTGAGATAGTGATAGAGAGAAAAATAGAAACAGAGAAATAGAGAGAAAAGGAAGAGTGAGGAATAGAAAAAGAGAAAAACAGAAAATGTGAAATAAAGGGAAAAGAGAGAGAACGAGTGAAATAGAGAAAAGAGAGAAAGGAAGAAAGATATAAAGAGTGAGGGTGAAAGAGAGAAATTGAGATAGTGACAGAGGGAAAAATAGAAACAGAGAAATAGAGAGAAAAGGAAGAGTAAGGAATAGAAAAAGAGAAAGAAAAAAAATATGAAATAAAGGGAAAAATAGAGAGAGAACGAGTGAAATAGATAAAAAGGGAAAGTGAGAAAGAAAAGAAAGATAGAAAGTGTGAGAGATCCAGAAAGATAGAGAGCGAAAAGGAAAAAAAAAGAAAGTGAGAGAAACAGAGGTTAAAAGAAAGAGAGAATAAATGAAAATGAGAAAGAGAAAAAAACAAGAAACGAGAATCAGTGAGAATGATCGTGAGAAAGGGAGAAAGAAAAAGAGGGAGGCACCGTGGCACGCTCCGGAGAAATATTATTGTAAACTTTAATCTGATCCACTGGAAACGTATTCCCGGGGACTGGTTCATGCCTTTAAGGATATTGTTACTAATCCCAGATAATTATCGCACGATGTTGCGCAACGGGGAGGCCCGTTCATGTACTTTAGAGCGGTAGTACACGTGATCTGGATGCAGGTTGGCTAATTTTTATTTACTCGTTCGTGGCGAACGAGCGATGTGAACGAGCGGTGAAAAAAGAAAAAAAAGAAAAAAAAGAAATGCTCGCAGTAGCGATTAGCGGGTGAAATGATCGATGCGTAGGCACGGGAATAACTCTGCGCTTGCTAATTAACGATTCTAACGAGCGATCGATGTTATTCATTAATGGACGATTAATGTATTTATTGGAGTTTAAAAGAAAGCGACGCGGACACTGGTTCCGGGTGATTAATGTATTTGTAAGTGGTCGACGTGATTGCTTTACTGATTAGCGTAATCATTCGGACACTAAATGCATAATGTTTGAACTGTTTACTGTGTTTGTACCGATACGGAGGATTGATTACCGTGGAAGTTATTATGGTGTTTGCAGCTCGGAAAGATTGATTAGACTGCTTTTCTGTTTATTTTATTTTTTTCTTTGTTTCTTTTTTTTAGCTTTATTTTTATAACGTCAGGAACAGTGATTTACATTTTAAATGTTTTATATATATATATATGACGTTAATTATCTTGTGCTCATATTTAAATTTTGACCGGTTTCGTATGCTAATGTTATTTAAAAGTTTCAGCTACTAGATTTAATTTTTGCCTCGGTCGCAAAATATTAATTAGTATACTAATTAACGGAAACAGTATTCAACTTAACGATTACCGTATAGGATAGTTCCAATATTAATTAACCCACTAATTAATGCTCCAAGTCTACAGTCTGCTGATTTGACCTCGCATTTGAAATATTGATCGATATCCTAATTAACTTTTTGAAACTTCGACTCTATAGTTATCCTATGAAATAATAGATAGGTTTATCATGATTAACATATAATAATTACCTCGACAATCAAAATCTTTGATTTGTTAATTATTATAGTGACGATTAAAATATTAATTAATGCAACTTGTTGACACAGTTTTCGTTATGTTTTCTAACACCCTCTGATCATCCCTTTATACGCTTTATCATTCAAATATGTTACTGTTAATTATATTTAATAACTAGACCGCGGATTTTTATGCGTTTATGGAAAATTTAAACGCATAAAAATACACAGAACACATAGTAAGAAAAAATGTATAAATAAACCCAAAATATAGTGCTCATTATAGTAACAAATAAAACAATCGTTTATCTAGCTTCCATTCCTTTTAATTCTATTCACAAAAATATGAATTTGCATAAAAATCTGCAGTATATTAAATCCTGTAAGTTACATACTTATGTATTTTTTATTCACCTATCATAGTACCAGTAAATTTTATTACTGTACCACTGAATTTGTAGGAAATATCGGCAAAAAAATTTTCAAATTAAACAAAGAAACTGTAATTAATTCTAATTTTTAATTCTTTTTAGCTCTCAAGACCCTGTAGCTACCCCACCAAAAATCTTAATCTCAAATCTATTACTCTAATTTTCACAATCTCATTCTTACGATAATCAATATATTTTTCAAATCTACCTATTCTTCACCTTACCGATCATCTAGAACACCGATTAAATTATCAACGAACCTACTATCTACCACAGATACCCTTTAATACACCCTAACACCCTCTATCCACCTTCCAAAATTTTTTAATAAAACTTTCAGTTTAAAAGCAATAGCTATTTTATGGGAAAATAATTTTGCGCGCGATATACAAAAAATCGGCCGCTATATGGCGAGAGTTTAGTAAAAAAACACGCGTTTAAGATGCGTCATAGATATAACGCAGTCGTTTCCCGCTATAAAATGTGAGAATCTCATCCTTACGATACATTAATCAATATATTTTTCAAATCTACCTATTCTTCACCTTACCGATCATCTAGAACACCGATTAAATTATCAACGAACCTACTATCTACCACAGATACCCTTTAATACACCCTAACACCCTCTAGACACCCTCCAAAGGCTTAACCACTAAGTTACACCGATCATCGTGCCAATTACCATCGAAACCCATCCCACGTCTCTTTAAACATTAACCACCGCTTCGTTTGAACCAGTTTTCTCCCTTACAAGTTTCCCTTTTCCACCCCGTGCATCGAAAAGAAGCATCGTTCTCGGTCAGCCAGCCACGACAGCGAAACTTGGCCGTACATCGAGGAGTAACGTACTCGTTCCAGCCTATAGATCAAGATCGTTGAATTATTTAAGCCACAGGGGGACACGGATCATCGCGGTCACGCGATACTCCGGCTTACATCGTGTTCGAGTGCCGCAGTCTGTATTACGTGGCACGGAAAACGTGAATTTTTCTAAACGACCACTTTTATCGAAACGAGAGGAATGGTGAATTCTCGTTCGCAGGAAAGAGAGGCGATTTGATTAGCTATTCCATGGAACAGTGGTATACGCTTGTTACGATCACTTTGAGGCTTCAACCCTTTGCCCTATAACCACGAGTAACACTCGTGGCGCCGATTCTGGTTAAAATACAATAAAAAGACATATTTATGATAAATATTTATGATAAAGTTCAATTTTAATTGAATCGCGCAACGCGATCCTAGGGCTCGCACATTTTTGGGCGCTCTAGAAATTAATATTCACTTTTTTAACACGTTGACCGCCACGGTGGTCATATGTGACCGGAAATTGTTTCTCGTGTAACGCCACGGTGGTCATCGGTGACCAGAGTGCTTCAAATATTTATAATTGTAAAAATGAAATGAAGATTGATAGTTAATGAATCTTGAACATGATCATCGCTATTAGAGAATACTTTGAAATAAAGTGTGCACTATTCAACGATTAAAAATTTTTATTGGAAGATCAAAAATGAGAGATTCATTTTTATCGAATCTTCTATCTACCGGGGGGGCGTCCTAACAATAAGTAAAACATGTGATTTCGACGTGGCGGTCAACGTGTTAATTCGCATTTGGTAGCAGATATTCACATAAAGTATTCTTAAATATCACTATGTATTTTTTATACATCTTTTACATTTTTTACATTTTTAAAAATTTTAATTATTTATTTCACAAGTTTGAATAACCCTTTGAATAATCATTTTTTTTCGGTAACCATTTGTTAAGGGTATACGCAAGACTTCGTTAGCCTGGTAACGTAACAAGAAAGTCTATTTTTAGTTCCTTAAATCGTCGATTAAGTCGAAGAAACCTGAAAACGACATATCTCGTCTCCCGGCCACAACGTTCGGATTCCTAAAGACGAGATATCTCGTCCCCCGTACGCAATGTGTTAACTTTAACTGTAATTTACATTTACAAGATTGAAAATTAACAATACAAAATATATGTAATATTTAACATTAATTTGCAAATTTCTTTTATACAAAAATTGAAGTATTAACAACGTTTAAAAAAAAAAAAAAAAAAAAGGGGAAGAAAAAGCGCAGCCCTTCCAAAATGCCTTACTGACGAGTTCACTAGCAGGTTCCGGATGAAACGCCCTTCGTATCCTTTTCTCTTTCTTTCACAAGCCACATAGCTATATTCTGAAATATATGTTTTAGTTATATTATAAGAAATTATAGGTATTACGGCGTTTAATGGTCACTAATAACTTCAATGTTAATGTGGCCACTCTAAAATAAACTCTTAATAAAAAAAAAAAGAAAACAAAACAAAACGAAAAATAATATTTAAATAGAAGTCGCATTTATCGGTGCTGTAGATTGTAAAGATGAGCAATAATCAAACAGTCAATAGTGTGTATCCGCTATTGGAAAACATCTATAAAATTGTTCGACTATCCTCTGTCCTACCCCAACTTTAAGTAGCTCAAAGCACCGATACCACCCCGAGAGTCGTAACATTTTTCCTGTTAGATTTCTCTCGGCTACTGTCCAGAGAGATCGTTTTTCGAAGCGATACATAGCACACGTAACACAGAACGTGTTAACAGTGGAAAATGTCGATGTCACCGTGTTACATGAATAGTTGATGCGAGAGCACGCGCAATTCCTAACAACGGTACGAGCTTTCTTTCGCATTTTTCTCGCTGATGTATTCGACACTCGACCTTCTTCCTCAGCGGCCCTTTCGACGGTCTCGACCCACATTTAGGAATTAGCGTGTTAAGCACGAAGCCAGCTCCGAGGAATTTCGACGCGGTCCCGCATTCATTTGCCATTTTTACGCGGCTACACGGCCGGCCTTTTCTTCCGGTTAATGAAGCGAACCCCTCGACTTTATGACTGGACCGCATAATGTGGTACTCCGGAGGAAACGTGCTGCGATAACTTGGTCTAATTTGAAGAATTTTCCTTTTTTCGTAGGTTTCTTTTTTTCTCTTTTTCCTTTTTTAACGTTTCGTTGAGTGTGGAAGAATGAATTCGTGGTTAAGACTCTCTGGTTTGAAACGGCGATTTTTTGAAGCGGCAGTTGGATTGAGGTGGAAAGAAGAAATGGAATAGGTTTAGGGGTTTTAAGTCTCTGATACTGACACATTATAGTTGAAATATAAAATTTGAGATGGGGTCTACAGGAATTCTGTATTTTTCGGGTTAGTTATGTATAAATGTATAAAATTATGGACGATGTAAGTTGATGTAAAATTTTATACAAAATGAGTACTGTTTATCGTATTATTATAAATTCATTAAAATATAGGCTGTTTGGTACCTGATGCTCTGCCCGTGACTGTCATGGGATAAATTGTTTGGTAGTTGACGCTCTGCCCGTGACTGTCACGGGATAAACTGGTACTGGACGCTATGCCCGTGACTGTCACGGGATATACCGTTTGGTACTCGAGGCTCTGCCCGTGACTGTCACGGGATACACCGTTTGGTGCCTGACGCTCTGCCCGTGACTGTCACGGGATAAACTGGTACTGGACGCTTTGCCCGTGACTGTCACGGGATAAACCGTTTGGTACTTGATGCATACCCGTGACTGTCACGGGATAAACCGTTTGGTATTCGACGTTCTACCCGTGACTGTCACGGGATAAACTGGTACTGGACGCTCTGCCCGTGACTGTCACGGGATACATCGTTTGGTACTCGACGCTCTGCCCGTGACTGTCACGGGATAAACTGTTTGGTACTCGACGCTCTGCCCGTGACTGTCACGGGATAAACTGGTACTGGACGCTCTGCCCGTGACTATCACGGGATACACCGTTTGGTACTCGACGCTCTGCCCGTGACTGTCACGGGATAAACTGACAATGGGTTAATTAATGAAATCGTGGTTCGGAATAGTATAATAAATAATAATAAATAATAAATAAATTTTCTACGCCTAATGATAGAAATATTCGGGGTTATTCTTGCGTCGGAAGTGCTGAGAACCGGCTCAAAATATCGACAGTGTTTGGGGAGGCAATCGTCCGGATGGAAAGTAAGATTTCACGGTTTCCTGTCGCGAACGTTCCCTCGGCAGACGGGACGCACGAGTGCTTCTTATAAATCGCACGAAATCCGATTAGGCTTTCTTTGGGCCACTCCTCTCCTTCGAGGAATCGGAACTGTCGATTCTACTTTTTATTCGCGTCTCATTCTCGCGTCCGCGGCTCGCGTTGGCGTTCCTCCATTGGTGAAAGAGCGCCAATTCCTTGCTCGTGGGAGTAATTGTTGGCCGGCTTAAGGAATCGTTCGAATTGAAATTGAAATTTTTCTTTTATAATATAAGTTATCGGTTTGTGTCTCGGCTAAAGTTGCCTGAATTTATAAATAGGCTGAACTCGTCGCTAGCCATTCTCATTGTTTCGTCCCGTGCACCGCAATTCGAACCGAATTACCAGGGTCGTAAATTCCTGGATGCACCACTGCGCTTCTTCTGTTTCGCTCGAAAAGTGGCAGCGCTCTAGGCTGCGAAACCGACAACCGCGACAACTCGGTTTCTGTCGATGCGCGACTTTAGGGCTACAAAATATTTAAATAATATTCTTATATTATTTAAACACTCTGATATCTGTACTTATGCTCAGCGGTAACTAATTCACGCCTTAGGTTTATTGTTCAACCGTTCTTCGGGACTGAACACTCATCAACTGAAATCCTATTCATCGAACGGTTCCAAAAATTAATATCATAGCATCAAATTAATTTTCACTGGGAACTCCACAGGAACGAACCTTATCGAGGACTTATAAAGAACACAATGCCCATCCACGAAGCTCGATATGGTAATTCATAACGGAAAGTGGTCCACGGTTTACGATATCATCGCGCTGCTCCTCCGCGACGTTCCCGGATCGTCGATTACGCGAACGTTGGACGCGAAGAAATTGTCGGGGCGCCATTTCGAATTATCATTTTACACGACTCGCGTTTCAATATACACGGCTCCTTTACCGTTCCCATCGGCCATCGACGATGGTGTTTTATGTTTCGTTGCACGTTACCACGCGGCTTACGGACGAATATAAACCTCGCCGCGTACGTATTCCCGATAACGTTACATTTCTCGTGTCCAATATACGCTCGAGCCACTTGTTCCATCATACAAATCCGTCTGTAAAGTTCGACGGACGACGTTTCGTTCTGCAATTTTATTCGCCGACCGAGCGATCGAGTCGATATTTCAAGAACGAAGCTCGCGAAAACGTCTGTCGCTGAGACGACGCTCACCGCCATTTTCATTTTATTAATCGCGTTATCGTCTTTTGGGCTATTTCTTTTTAAATCCAGGTTCTTTTTTCTTTTATTAATTTTAACCATTTGCACTTGAGTGGTGGCGCTTATTCGCTGCTTGGATTGTTGGAATATTTATTAAAATGGTAAAACGGTGTTTACTGTGGAAACTGTTTTATTCTTAATAAAATCGCAGGTGGAAAAATACACGTATCCTAGGAAATAGATTTTGTTGAAATTTATAATTTTTTTGTAAAAATGAGAAATGTAAAAATACTATTGCAATTGGAAAACTATACAAAAAAATATAATGTTAAAATGGTGCCGGTCTTCAACGTGGGAGTGCTGGCGGCTAAAACATAGTGACTGGTCCTCAGGAATCCTCGAGCTGGTCAGCAGAAAGTGCAATAAAGCACAGGTCAAATATGCGCGGGGGTATGCACATATTCTCGGTGAATCCCAACATGGATTAATGCAAGGGAATGGTGACTGATAAGTGACAATAATTGCTTTATCGATACATATCGTTCTTTGCATTTTAAATGCTGGAATCTATGTGCGCTTCATAATACAGCGTTGTGTTTAAAGTTATTTTTTTTTTGTGTGTTTTAAACTATTTTAATTATGTTTTAAATTATTTTAATGTATTTTACATTCGGTTTGTTTTTGGTAGTTACAAAAATTGAGTCAAAGTATAAAATTAGCAGGAATGAGGATGAGTTTGATTTTACGTTGCTTAGAGACCGAATTTATGATGTTATAAATGAGACATTAGTTAGACATATGAATAGCAATAATGAAGAGAGTTATTGTATTGTAAAAAAAGTAGAATTTTGGTAGAAAATAATAGAAATTATAAACAGAATATATTTTTTCATATTATGTGCATTCTTGCAATTTTGCAGCATTAAATATTATTTGTTTTCTACTACTTAGATATTACTATCTATTTATATTTGTTTCCTGTTAGTGTTATTTGTTTACCGAATATTTTGTTTCCATAGAGTTTCTGTCCTACAAAGCTTGAAATAAAGCGATTTAATATTATTCGTTATTGTTATTTATAATAATATTTATTTTTCTACTTCTTTATTTTCTCCTGTTTCACAAAACATTCGCATTATCTACAGAATAATCCAATAAATATTTAACAATCCTTAGTTTTATACTTCTTCCTTTCCCTTTTCGCTAACCACAATCTCTCAAGTACCAAAAAAAAGAAACAAAAAAAAAATCACTTGAAACGCCGTGTTTTCATTAAAATTTCGAACAACGAACAACAGATTATATTTTCATCAGTCGTCTAAATACTCGAGTTCTTTAATTCCGAAACTTCAACGCGACAATTAAACGCGAACGGTACAGAAAGCTCCGCGGAGAGCTTAAAAACGACGACGAAAGCGGCGAAACGATGAAGAAATTAAAATAAAGGAATAAACGAACAAATAGAGGAAAAAAGAAAAAAAAAAGAGAGAAGAAGAACGAGAAACGACAACGGAGTGAAAGAATAGAAGAATTAATAGAAGCTCGTTTCTCCGTAGATTTTTCCATAGCCCGCTCATTGGATGAACGTCGAACTCGACGGTCCGGTTCTCAATTTGCATTCCAGACAAATCCAATTTCGCGCGAACAAAACTGACGCGCGGGAGGAGAACGGTCGGCCCATTTTCCCTCTTACGACTCGCTGCTGTCGGTAATTGTTCCAGTCACGCTGGATACGTGATTATTAGAGCAAGTATGAAGTATCGGAGCCGCTCAAAACAAAAGCGAGACACGGTCCACGATGAAACGTCTGGCCAGCGTGAATACACCAACGCGGACGAGCTTTATGCGCGCAAAGTGTTTGTACATTTCGTTCGATCCGTCGCTATTGTTTGCGAACAACAAAAAGAAGGAAAATAGGTGCAAGCGTTGTAAAAGTTGGAGAATTCTTTTTACAATTGAAATTTTTAACTGCAACGTGTGTCTTTGTTTTTTTGCCGCGGGTTTTTATATTGGAAAGATATGGAGTTGGGAAGAAGTTATTGTCAGTTATCGGTAGACCACGGATTTTTATGAAGATTCATGTTTTTGAGAGTGTCGTGAGGATAGTAGAATTTTGGGAAAAAATTATTTCATTTACCAGGTATTGTAAGAAGAGTATTCTTGTATTTTTTTACATTGAGCACATTCTGGGCGATTTTGCTCATTTAAATTTTCTATAAATGCGTGAAAATTTATAATCTATTGATCACTAGACTGTGGATTTTTATGTGAATTTATATTTTTGAGGATGGAGTGAAAATATAGAATTTCGACGGTAAATTATTTTACGTAGTGAGTATTGTGAATATTTTGTATATTTTTTCATATTATGTGCAATTTTGCACGTTTAAATAATTTAAGTACATAAAAATTCGCAATCTATCGATTGTTAGACTATGGATTTTTATACGAATTTATATTTTTGAGAATGGAGTGAAAAAAATTGAATTTCAGTAGAAAATTATTTCACCTAGTAAGTATTATTGTGATTTGAATATTTTCTATATTTTTTCATATTATGCGCAATTTTGCACCTTCTAATTTTCTGTAAATGCGTAGAAATCCATCAGTCTACCGATATTTATATAAATTCATATCTTTCAAAATAAAATAAAAGAAATAGAATTTCGGCAGAAAATTAATTCACCTAGCAAACATTATAAAAAGAACACTGTAATTTAAATATTTTCTATATTTTTTCAGATTATGCGCAATTTTGCACCTTCTAATTTCCTACAAATGCATAAAAATCCACAGTCTACCGATTTTTATATAAATTCATATCTTCGAAAATGAAGTAAAAAAAAATAGAATTTCAGCAGAAAATTATTTCACCTACAAAGTATTATCATGATTTAAATATCTTATATATATTTTCATATTATGCGCAATTCTTCACCTTTAAATATCCTATAAATGCATAAAAATCCGCGCTAACTTATCAGTCATCATTCAAATTCTTGCGTTTACTTCCAAGTGGCGAGTGAGACTCGCTTCTCGAGCTCAAAGGGTTAACAGACCCACGCAAGAATTAGTAACCTCTCGTTATCCACGTGTCGGAGCACGTGGAACTATCTATGCAACTGGACTGTTGGCCAGTGAGAGATTCGATATTAATTCGCGACTATAAAGCGAACGCGTCGATGGCGGACACATAGGCGCGAACGAACTGGCACCGCGGCTTGTTTGCAAACGAGCTTGTAAATTGCTTTAACGAACCACTCGGCCGCGCGAGAAATGGCCTGCTGATAGTCGCGGATAAACCGTCCGGGACCGCTGTTTTCAACCGTGTTGCTTGAAAACATTAGAATCCGCGCATCGATTTTCACGCGGCGCGTGTTAATCGCTGCCGCCCACTGTTTGCACCCTCTGTGTTACTTTCGATGTACGATCTCGATAATCGGTGGAAGGATTTTTAACACTGTTAAGCATTTTTAACAGTTCCGTCGGGACTGACGCTGAAAATTTCGTTTGAATGTCGTTCGTTTCTGAGAATCAATGGTATGAATTAAAAAAAAATCTTACGATTCTTTGTCCTATAACCACGAATCACACTCGTGGCGCTGATTCTGGTTAAAATACAATAAAAAGACATAATATTTATGATAAGGTTCAATTTTAACTTTAACTGTAATTTAAATATAGAAGATTGAAAATTAGCAAATACAAAATACGTGTAATAGTTCAATATTTTTTGTTTGGCAGAGTGTCAAAGGCATGAATAACTAATAATTGCTAATACGCATGAAGATTGAAGAAATGGTAAGCCAAGGGATTAAAATGAGATAAGACTTTTCTTTGCAGAATTTTGTAATTTTCTTCTTAAATTTATCGTTGTTCTTTAACCAAATGTCTTTGAATTCGTGTTGTTCGTATTTAAAAAAAATCTTAGGATTCAATAATCGGCGTTATTAAAATGAGACACGACTTTTCTTTGCAGAATTTTATAATTTTCTTCTTAAATTTTTCGCTGTTCTTCAACCAAATGTCTTTGAATTCGTATTGTAACGTACAGTCTAATGGAAAGTCGACTAAAATCAGCGTAGCGTTTAAGTGTTAACACTAGGAACTACCAAAATTGACAAAATGACCCGTTCGTAATTTTATAAATTAATTACGGTACCTTTGGGTAGATTTTCCGTGATTTTATGTTAAAAATATGGATAAACCTTTAACTAGAAGTAACTAAGCGGTAAAATTAATTTTTTTTTTTTTTTTTATTAATTACCGTACCTTTGGGAAGATTTTCCGTGATTTTATGTTAAAAATATGGATAAACCTCTGTCTCGGTTGCGTCACATATTATTTTATACACCTTCCACTTTGATTTCTTCGGTGGAAATAAGTATAATTTAATATTAAGGATAGTAGCTACGATATTACTATAGAAGCTACCCTTAGCTCGCAAAAGATGAATCACAGCTCGAGCTTTTAATTTAGACCCTAATTGATAGCGAATGAAATTTTTCTCAGAATTTAAATGAGATTTTTTTTAGAATTTAAATGAAATTTTTGGTAGAATTTAAACGAGATATTTTTTAGGATTTAAATGAAATTTTCGGTAGAATTTAAATGAAATTAAAATTAAAAATATCTTGACCATTTTTAATCGTATTAAATCGAAGCAACTTATACAAACACGGAATAGAATTTTTTATCCACGAACGTATTAAACCAAAATCGTATAAAAACAGAATTATTTAAAATATCATCTACTAACACAAAATATCATAAAATACACTCTCTTTAAACAAGAGATATAAATTACACTAATCTTCTAAGATCTCACAGAAAATCTACCATTTTTCAAAGCTAGTAAAAATAAATTAAATTATATCAAAATTATTGCGACTAAAAATAATTATTCGTCACATAAAATAAATGATCATGTAAAAATTCGAAACAAATTCGAAGTAATCTTTGCCTCGGCAAATCTATAATTAACATCTCATTAAAGCCTGACATACATTTCACGATGTTATCAATTTCAAGATTGCTGCGACACGGATGGTATATTGAAAAGCGCATTTATTTTCGTTACGAGCCGAGATCTAATTAAAATCCGGCTCAACTCACGGCCAAAGGGATCGAGGATCAGTTTATCTTGTAGTTTTAGTTGCGCAAACAGCAGGCAAATATGAACGAATTTCGGTATCGGTTCGATCGAGCGAGGGACCGTTCGATTGAACGCGCGTTGATTAAACGAAACATTGATTGCTCATATTTGACAGTCGGTAAATATATTGCACGGAAGCAGGTCGGTCAATATTTAGCAAAACAATGAAATGACGTTCGACCATAAGCGATTACAAGTGCCGGTGAATATTGAACGACGCACGGCCGAGAACGAGGAATTATCGACAGGTCGATCAATTAACGAAATTATGAATTAATCGTGAATTCTGTTGGTGAACAAAGTTTCTTTTAAAATTGAAGATTGCACCGCTGTCTTTAACCCTTTGCACTCTGAGTCACGGTCGACATTTTATCCCAACTGCTTCCAAAATCTGTATTGAATTTGCATTAATTTTCATACTTTTATATTTAGTAACATATATACATTGATAAAAATCGATGAAATTTATTCTTAATCAAAAAGAATGTGTTTTATATTACAAAACTGAAGGAAATGGAGCAAAATGGAATGTCGAGTTCAACTCGACATAGGAGCGCAAAAGGTTAATATATTTCTAGATTTACTTACTAGATTATTTCTAGATTTACGGAACGCGTCAATTTGACTCACAAGGAAACATATGGAACTGTCCGTCTCCGATTTTGATGAAACTTGGTGGACACATTAAGCGGGTGAAAATAAGAGACACGTATTTTTTTATAGCTGCCCAATCGCAAGTTTAGAGGGTGAAACGACCGCTTGAAGTTTCAGCAGAAAAATGCTAACGTCGAACAATAAGTAATTCCCAAAGAGTAGAAAACAATCGGTCAGTATTGCCATAACATCGGTCCGTGTCGATCGTGCATCGTATTTTATAAAGTATTTTATCGCTGTATAACATTTTGTTATTTCAAAGTCCACGTTTTAATTTACGAGGAAACAGTTTTTTTAACTATTTTACAAAATAGACCGTAATTCTAAAAAAGTAACGAAATGAAAAATAACAAAAGCGCATATATGCATTGTGCAAAGTTTTCTTGGAGCGTTCAAAAATGCGCGGGCCCTGGAAGCGCGTTGAGCGAGCAGAGTGTTTTAAGCAATGCGTTAACGCATTGACGAAATTATAATTTAACATATTTTTTTTTTAAATATTTAGTACAGTACGGTACTAAAAATAGCTTAAAAACGGAACACTTCATAACCTAAACGAGATCAAGCCGTCTCGCGAGCGAAGCTATCTAATTTAAAATTGTCCCAAATAAGAGTTTATTCCATCGTAACGTTACTCTCCAGTAAGATCTGTTAAAATAAGAGCCTGTCAGTTACTTGTTAAGTTACCAGACATTTGTAGGTTTCGGGGAAAATGCTTATCGAAGAAGATTTATAACGTGGTCTTAAAATGGCTGAATAATTTGAGGTTATGTATGGCGCGCGAAATCAGGTTGATTTTATAATCGTAACATGGTCTTTTCTTAATTCCGAACTAAGTAAGAGGTACAGGTTCAAAAATACCTTCGGTATAAATCTGTATTAGATCGGATCAAAGTGGGCCGTTCAATTCTACGTTTCAATTAAATCCAGATTGAGACTCGATAGTGACACGAAGACAGGTCAATTTGTCATTGGATTATGTTCAGATTAATACGTTACATTCTACGTTGTTTTAATAAAATTTACGTACGATATAGATCTTGAAAAACATATTAGACACATAGTTTTTTTTTTATATTATATTTTTTTATATTTTTTATACTGTAGTTCATTTTGAAGGGGTAATATCAGTTCTTAACGTAGGGTGAAAAGTTTTTAACTCTAGAACTGTCGACAATTTCGATGTACCTATTTCAATTAAACAATTCAAAGTAATAACTGTTTAAAAAATATATAAAATTGAAGAGAAATAAATTTTTATTCATATTTGTTACAGAAAAATGTAATAAATTCTGTAAAAGGCATCAATTTAAATTTATAGAATTTACACGAAAAATTGCGAACCAGTCATTTTGACCACTTCGACCTAGTGTTAACACGTTAAACGCCACGCCGATTTTGATCGACTTTCCTTTAGACTGTGTTCTGTGATAATAATTAGAAAACATTTGGTCGCAAAATAATTAAGAATTTAAGAAGAAAATTGTAGAAGACTGGAATGGAAAGTGGTATCTTTGTTTAATGTGATTTAATAGAACTCGTTGATGAACTATAAGGTATTATTTTTTGGAATTGATTTTTTATTTATTTATATTTATTTTTTTATTTGATTTGTTACTGTCAGTTTTCGGAAATCAACGACGTCTAAACGAAAATTTCAGCGTCGGTCCGCAAGGACACGTGTTAAACGAATTAATTTTTAAAAAACTTTTTCCCACTTAGATTTGTCATTAAAAAATAGACAAACCGTAGATTTAAACTTTCTTTCTATCTCCAATAGTTTTCCAGATATACCATCAAATATGTTTCTCACCCTCTACTTTGAGGACCAATCTCTCCTCTTCAAAGCGAACGATGCTCGATATAAAAAAATACGTGTTTAATATTTTTTCGAAATCTACATCGTACAAAAATTTCATCAAAATTGACCTGTGTCGATTCCTTAACATTCCTTGTTAGCTTACAATCAAACTATAATAGTATTAAATTTTAATAATCCAATTACCAAATATTTATTTTATATAATATTTTAATAAACCAATTCTAAATGTAAAACAATAAATTTTAATCAGAATTGATTGTAAAACAGAGCAGTATTTAATAATGTTTGATAAATTAGACTACTATCAATATCGTTTGATAGAAAAAAAAAAGTAGTTTTATAAAGAAAAACAAAATAAAGCACAACAAACAGAATCTTTTTTTTTTTCCTCAAAATTCCCTCTCTCGTATTATTTCCCGCTTGCGAGGCAGAGCAAAACGAGCGCAAAAAGCGCCACGAGGGGCAGCGAGGACGAGGGCGGCGTTATTTGCACGGATACGCGAAATTGCGCACAAAAGTGTAATTAAAATCCAATCAACGTTTGACATTTATCAGGGGCCAGTTTAAATATTTTACCCGACGCTCGCGTATCGACACATCAAAAGTGTACTTAATGCAAATCGACGCGCTTATCAATTCCATATTACTCGTGGAATGCGTTCGATGATTTTCGAAACCCTCTGCAGTAGATCCTACAGCGAAGGCAAAAAGTATTTGTTACCGGTGCTCTCCAATGAGACGCTTTTTAATCTTGTTTCACGTTTCATCTCCACGACACCTAATGTAACACCGTTTTTATTCAAACCTGTATGAATCAACTTATACAATTTTTTTATTTTTAATTTTATTAAAAATTTTTGTTAAAAATAGTTTTTTTTTTTTTACTTTGTTTTCGTACATGTTTCGGAATACGTAAATTAATTTTTGATTATATTTATCACGGAGATACATAATAGGGTAGATCGAAGCGGATTTTATATTTGACGGTGAAAAAATAATAGTCAAAATTTAAAAAGTTAACTTTTTGAAATTGATGCATAATATTTTATGTTTCACAACATATTATTACATTGTACAGCGTCCAGTTTAATTTATTACCTTCCTCCGTTTCTCATTTAACAAATAAGGCTGCAATACCTGTTTAATTTGAAAATTAATAATAAAAGAATTTATTTCGAACTGAAAAACTTTGAATCTTTTGAAATCTTGAGTATTAATAATAAAAGAATTTATTTCGAACTGAAAAACTTTGAATCTTTTGAAGCCTTGAATATTAAGAATAGAAAAAATTTATTTCGAACTGAAAAACTTTGAATCTTTTGAAGCCTTGAATATTAATAATAGAAAAAATTTATTTCGAACTCAAAAATTTTGAATCTTTTGAAATCTTGAACATTAATAATAGAAAAAATTGATTTCAAACTTAGAAATTTTGAATCTTTGGAAACCTTGAACATTAATAATAAAAAAGTTGATTTCAAACTTAGAAATTTTGAATCTTTGGAAATCTTGAACATTAATAATAGAAAAAATTGATTTCAAACATAGAAACTTTGGATCTTTTGAAATCCTAAACATTAATAATAAACGAATTAATTTCAAACTCAAAAACTTTGAATCTTTTGAAACGTTGAACATTAATAATAAAAAAAAATTATTTTCAAACTTAAAAATCTATTTCTTTTCACTCAATTCTTATTTCGATCCAATTCCTCTCTCTCTCTCTACCCTGATTATTATTATACAATTAGCATAAGTTTAACTCTTCCATAACTTTTCAACAATATACAGCGCGCGCACGTGTGTGCAATCTATTGCCTTCGTGTGAGCCACGATTTCACGAACCGTATCGATTTCCCTCGGATAAAAGCAATTAACGTTTCGACACACTCGTTGCTTCGCGCGTGACCGAACCAACCGAATTACACGGAAAATCGTGCGTGCCCCGCCGATTTTATTCGGTCAATCGGCGAACACCGGGAATATTTTATATATACATGTTTATAAGCGTGTGTGTTCATCGTATCAGGAAGAAAACTCGATGATAACCGGTCCGTCGTGTAATTGCAGTGTCCATTAATTATCGGCGCGGCGCGCAACTTGTCCGCGCGCGTGCACCTTCATTAGTGGCGACGACAAACGTTGCGGAACATTTTATGGTGTCGTTTATGACCGAACGAACCTCGTCATCCGGACTCTATAATTTATTCCATGTCTGCTATTTCAAAAAAAAAAAAGAAAAAAAAGAAATAAAAGAAAAAAAATGATCGATTCTTGCTGGAAAATCGCTTCCACGATCGATCAAAGAAGGATCATCTATGTTATAGGTTAGGCGAACGCGTAATGGCGGCTGAAAAATGGATTTTCTTGGCGTCCCGTATAATTTCTGCGAATATTATAGAGTCGTTTGTAGATTTACGAGCATTTCGGCGGGGTTTCATTTAAATTCCTACCACGTTGTATAAATGCAAATAATCTCAAAGCACCGGTCGACTGGTTTAGTTTGTTTCTTAGTGTACAGTTGATAATTACAGACCACCGGGTTAGAAATGAATTTTTTTTTTTGTCCGTCGCTTGGAGAGTTACGCCGAGCCGAACGTGAAATATAGTTTGATACTTGTCAAATGTATTTTTCTTTTTTTTTCTCTCCTTATTAAATGTTGTATCGAATGGTGTAATTAAATCGTTGGTACGGTTCGTTTAAAATGCTGCCAGCGTTATCTAAATGCTAATTTTAATTAACCGTTGATACGCAGCTAATAATATAGAGGACGAAAATTTTGAAATCTGGACGAAAAGTATGCGCAGTGGTACCTCGACTTGGTTCGTACTAGAGGAAGGAGAGGACAATATTTAATCTCACAAAATCACTGTTGCATCAAT
>SMSQ01019225.1:9556-19935 GCA_019453375.1 Ctenoplectra terminalis | reverse complement strand
AGCAATCTCTTGTCGATGGCTCGAATCGGTCGGGCGCAGTCAACGGACGATACGTCATACGAGGCCCGCGACGATATTTACGAGCCACCTGACGATCGTAAATGCTTTTATATATCGGCAGGAAATTCGAGCGAGCGGGGTACCGCGGGACACGCCGGCCGAGCATCCTGTCCCGTATCGTATCGTATCGCCGCATGAATTATGCAACCTGCAACCGCGAGCTGGTGTTCGCCTCTCGTCGCTTGTTTAGCCGTCGATCGGTTTTACCCGCAGTATCATCGATCGTTTGGGAATGACCCAGTATGCGACAACTTTCCGTTTACCGAGTATCGTTACGATTGAGTAACAACGTTACCTCCGTGCTCTCGGTCAGCTATCGTTGCAAGCCCCGAGCGATGCTCCAAGGATGCGAGCAACTCTAACATACTCAAGCATCGACGAGCAATTTTGGTGTTGTTGTTGCGCACCGATGAGGTAACTCGGATGTTTGATCTGTGGTTGGGAATTGATGCGGTGTTTGGATAAATAGTATCCAAATAAATATTTGCCTTAACCTGTTAACTGGTGTAAGAACAGTTCTTTATTAACGCTTTGTTGACCGGGAATTTTACACAGAAACTATGTCATGTCACCGGCTATTAACATTAGATTTACGTGGATTAATTGGACCATTTTACGGGTATATCGAACTGTGCTTTTTTCGTAATAACATTAGTTCACTTTATTTCAAGTTAATAGGTTTTTATTCGCACAGATTTAGTTAGTACGTTTCTTGAATTTAAATTCTATTTTGAGCGTACATTTTCCACACGTATAATTACTGCACTTCAACATGAAATCGGAAATCCGTCAAATTGACGGGTTCCGTAAATCTAGTGTTAAAATAAATCCGTTACTTCACTGATGCTCGCTGTATCACTTAATTCTACAGTTACACCCGAAACGTTTGAATAATCGTCCAAAGAAAGGTGTAATGTCATTTTCATTCCAATCTTCAAAATCACTTTCACTATCAGATTCTGTAACATTTCTTCTTTCCCGTTTTAGTGGTATAATGTCAGATTCATCGCTTTCCGAATCGCTACAATTTATTTCGAAATCACTCGGACAATCGTTCCGTCATGGTTGAAATTTTTGGAGTTATACTAAAATGTGATAAAAACCTAAATACCAAGAAAAGTAATTTTTTTGTTATGTCCGCTTTATAATCTAAACACGATACGCCAAGTTTTTGCAATATTCTATATCACCCTGGGTGTCATAAATTGAAATAGATAATGGAAGTGCAATGACGTGTTAATTCGTCACCGCACGAGAGCGGATCGGTATGAAAGAAGAAAGAAGGATTTTTGGGTAATGCGTCAGTGGATGAATGCGAGGTGAATGCGTTTAGTCGTAGTATCGCGAGAGTGATTATATCCGTGAATAAAGTTCGGAGTTTACGGAACGAAGACGGGTTACTTTAAACTCCTTTGTATATCCTGCGCCTCGAAATGAAGGCTCTGGTAGGTTGACTAGTTAAGATTCGAGAAATAAAGAAGAACATAGGATGTTTCGCTTTTCTTGCTAAAATTAGGTATAGGAAGTAATACGTTTAGTGGTAAAATAATATTGGCAGAGATTTATGTTGCTCGTTGGAAAACATCGCAGTAAATAAATCAACAAGTGGATTACCAGAATTTGATATGCGTCGAAAAAGTTTTAACGGTATTTAAACTTTTATTACATTCGAACATGTTACGGACTGTCTGCGCTCGAAATTTTTACGCTGGACATGGCAAAGTGATT
This sequence comes from Ctenoplectra terminalis, assembly GCA_019453375.1. Classification (NCBI taxonomy): domain Eukaryota; kingdom Metazoa; phylum Arthropoda; class Insecta; order Hymenoptera; family Apidae; genus Ctenoplectra; species Ctenoplectra terminalis. The sequence goes on along the minus strand of SMSQ01019225.1, from coordinate 18,147 downwards.
TTATTAAAATATATATTCATGCGTGTCTCTGTAATTCTTAGGATGCGAAAATTAATTAAATCGGCTAACAATCGGTATACGCGAAAAGCGCGAGTACGTTCGAAGGAATATTACTCCGTCTTCTTTGGGTTAACGACTACGGAATTATTAATAAAGCGTCCATTGTATTGCCAATTAGATGACATTTCATCTTTTGGGAATTTCGCAAGGAATTAGTACGTGTTTCTAGGTATTTGAGTGGCATTCTCTCCGCGATATATCGATCTGCTCTCGCCTAGACAAATATTTATGGATGACAATATTAATCGCACAATTTCTACGTTCGTCCTGTATTCTTCACGAGATGATTAATAAAAACAAACAGGTGATTAATAAAATATTCGCCAAACGATATATCTATAAATCAAACGAAAAATTATTTCACGATACACCTCTTGATGGAAAATTTGAATTTTCCTGGACCCCGTATGAATCGCACAGCGGACGCGGAAACGAGTCAGAAGAATGGATAGGTTTCGAAATATCGGGGAAAATATTTTTTTACCATTCGATCCTGGATAAATAGAGATGAATGGACACAGCTGTTAATAGGCGGAAATCAACGTTCGCTGAATACACACGACGCAAGATTCAGTTACGCAATTAAACGGTTGATACACAAAGAGACATTTTATCCGGTGCAAAATATCGCGTTTCGATATCCACACGTTTCCGATGATTAAATTAAACCGTGCACCGAATTTGCACGTTTCGCCGTCGACCGGATAAACGATTGTTCGTTCGATTCGCTGGCGGAAACAGTTTGCACCCGACCGTTAAATTGCGTTCGTCAAACTTTTATACGCACGAAGGATTTGTGAGCTAGAAAATTGTAATATGTGAAAATTCTAGACAAAGAACAAATAGGATATGAAGAAAGTATTGCCAAATCCCGCGAAAATAGGCAACCGCATTGAATCGTACAAATATATTGAAACGGTATTACGCGAGTACGAATGAAACCGAGAATATAATAGATGTTGATAAGATACAAAGTGTAAACAATAGAGAAGATTTGTATATTTCGTGATTATATTGCGTAGAGAATCGGCCAAGTATGTCCATTTACGACTTCGCTTCCCTTTTTTTCCCTTAGAACACCTCCTAGAAAAAGCCCAGGGTTAAAAGTCTGAGCAGTCTGAGCAGGCGCGTCGGCCAGAGCAAGTCGAATAAAATATATTATTTATCGATAGCTTGTTTCTAATTTCTTCTCGCCTCGCCTGTCAGCCTTCCTTACAAAAGGTAAAAATATTTCAGCAAAATAAACACACGTTAACCACAAATGATACAATTCGAGATGGTTATACCTCTAAAAACAACTTTCTACCATCAATTTTAATAATAAGGGGAGCGACGAACAGGATAAGGTACTTGAAAACAAGTCAATTCTTCTGCAAGGAAGTTTATCCTTGGATCTTTTTTGCTCTGATATAAACTACAGAACTGTTGGGATTCACCGAGAATATGTGCATACCCCCGCAACGCGTAAGACCCACCAGCTGCAAGGTCTTTTTTGACCTGTGCTTTATTGCACTCTCTGCTGACCAGCCCAAGGATTCCCGAGGCCTAGTCAGTCTGTTTTAGCCGCCAGCACTCCCACATTGACGACCGGCACCACTTTAACACTACAGTTTTTCCAATCACAATAGTATTTTCATATTTCTCTTTTCTACTAAACAAAATCTATTTCCTAGGATACGTGTACTTTTCCACCTACGAGTTTATTAAGAATAAAAACAGTTTCCACAGCAAACGCTGTTTTACCATTTTTAATAAATATTCCAACAAGAACACTGATCACCTTGTTACCTATGTCACTTGTTTAGTCTTCAGCGTTGTGCTATGTCCAAACGAATTTCGACAGTAAAACACAGAATCCGTGGTACTTCGTCAAGAAAGGCTTTGAAATTACGCGATCTTGCTCAGAAAGTGACCAAATCGTAACACTTTGTTATAAGAGAGTCTCCAATAATGTAAGACCGCGTCGGTGTTTCAATGTTGTCGCGCTTAGCTCAGTGAGAGCATAAGATTGTAGAACTATGTTAACAAAAGATCTGGAGATCGTAGGACTTTGTAGCCCTGTATAATAAGCACTACGAGGTCCTAGAATCTCGATATAATGAACCATGAGGTTTATAGTTTCACGAATATGCAGCCTATGTCTCGCACGAGCTAATTGCACACTGTGTGTCTTCGCATTTTATGAATAAGTTCGCGACAAATCAATGCAGATAAACAATATTTTGCAACCTTGCGCTGCATTGGCAGATTTATAGTCTCACCACGAGTATTAGCAATTTTTTTTCCATTTTTGTTTTTATTTTTGAATCCTTTGTTTCAATGCGAGGCGGACAGTTTATGCTGTCGTTTCTTGCGAACGGACACGAATATAATTTATGTCCCGATCGAACGTGTGTATGGGTGTCGAACGGATTGGACACGGTGCGGATTATTGGAAATCTGATACACGAAGGATACAAATGAAAATCGAAGAAATTGATATAATTTTACTTGTTTGTTGTCGAAAAGTATTGAAAATGCGAGAAAACAGAGATACGTTAATAAATATTCCCAATATTGGAATAATCTAGAGAATTGAATGAAAGATAGTCTATGTTTCGTGAAAAATTAGTTAAATGCAATCTGTGAGCACGGAGATTGATAAATACGTAGCCTGATTTACAAAACGTGGTCGCGTAAATGGTGAAAATAAAAGAGATTTAAGACACTCTTTTATAATTATATCCACTATTTTTATGGATATATTTATTTAACGAAATACTTTAACACTGGAACTACCGACGATTAAAAGAGACTTGTTTGTACCAAAGAAATCAAAATGATAAGTATTTCAAAAAATATTTATATTACGGGTAATAATTCTTTGTGCATATTTTGTCTAAAAAATTATAGAGAATCCCTAAAAATTCGCCACTGTAAATTTATAAGATTTCTATAAGAAATTACGAACCAGTCATTTTGACTAGTTCTAGTGTTAATATTTACCAGTTCTATATTTTCTACGTATTAAATCGGTATTAACGATTACTTAAAATATCTATTAATAAAATGAGGAACGTCGTTCTGTTGATGTATCGAGAGAGATATATCCTCTTGGAACAATGTTACAATGGATGTTCGACTGCATAGTTTATCGTCATATATCATCCAGAAGTTGAGCAGCCAGTATCAAAAAGACATTTCAATCCTACAATTCACGCAGTCTCGATACTTTATATCCTTTAAAAAAATTTACATTTCAAGTAACACTGAAATTAATTCGTTAGATAAATATTTTATTATTGTATCAAATTATTGCATTGTAATTTCATGGAAAATTAGGCTTACGTTCTTAACACGTTGACTACCGTGTTACTACAACGGTTTGAAGAAATTAATGCCATGCAGAACATGCAAAAATAATTTTATTAATACCATGAAAATATACGTATTATTTTTCTCAACATAATATATATCGCATAATAAGAAATTCATGTTAGCGCCATGGGAAAACCACGTAAAATGCGCGCGGCAGTCAGCGTGTTAACATGAAAGTCGTAACGTGTCTTTAATAGGAAACAAAGAAAGAAATAAATCTAACGGTGTGTCACTCGAAGAAAGGTATCCGAAGGAAGAATCGAAAATTACTTTCGTCGTTTGCGCGAACACACACGAGTCAAACAACGATAAATATTTCATGTAAGGAAATCACTCGTAGAAGGCCTGCTCTAACCAGGAACACAGTGCATCGATCTTACTAAGATAACTACCATTCACAATGTCTTTCTTTTCTTTATGTCACCTGTTATCGACTACAATGGTCATTATCCAGAGACCTACAGTTTTAAACAGATCTCGAATCACAGGTGCAAACGTACTCTAGAATTGATCGTTTAATTGATCATTCGAAGCAATCGTTAAGCTCAACTTTCAATGCAAGATATTAATTTCGACTGTTAAAGAAGATTCTGTAATTTCTGTGAAATAATGAAATCCTTTACTTCGTTAACGTCTATCATTGCGGACTATCCTTGTCATGAGACGTACAGTCCCTGGCCATCGAATTAGGACCACTATTTTTCAGAATTTTTCACATTTTCCGTAAAATTAAAAGGCCTGTTCAAATTGCAGCGATATAATTTATTAACTACCAACACGATACACTACACTGTATGCAACATTATTAACACATGTTAACATTTTGTGTTTCCACTCTTTGTTTCGGTGACAGCTTGTATCCTTTCCGGCATGCTCCGTATACATTTCTCGATCATATGCTTCGTATCTTCATTATTTTCCCAAATATCTGTAATTTTTATTTTCAACTCGGATAACGTTGGGCTTGGAGAGTTGTAAACTAGTCTTTCGAGTAGGCTCCTGACATTTTCTATGGCATTCAAGCTGGCAGAATTGCTCGACCATTGGAGCAAAGGGATGCTTTTGGTGTTGGAATCGCTCGTCACCCACACAGTTCGATTATTATCGCGACAGTAACAAATCAATTGCTATGTATACATCGTTATCAACGTATTTAGAAAAATTTGAACGACCGAAGACAGTTTTCCATATATGTCACAACGTTATAGCCATAAAAGTGGAATTTTCGTTCGTGGTCCTAATTCGATGGCCAGGGACTGTAGATACCAAACAACTGACGGAAACAATTTCTAGAATTGATCACTTCTTTTGTAATATCTTTATTTTACCATTGAATTAAGATACCAAACGTGGCAGGCATGCTCCAAAATGCGGATGCATGCAGAAGAATCTTATCCTTCCTAAAAGATACTGATATCTACCACCAAGTTTAAAACATGATGATACCACAGTCCCAAAGTAAATGTGGTCACTCATAACCAGTTATGGTGAATGTGACCTAAAGCATTCATAAAAAAAAAAGATAACAAAAAATAAAGTAAAAGAAAAATAAAAGAAAAAAAAACTACCATAAAGTACCACAGACATCAAAATATTTCAACGAATTTAATAACCTGTAAATACTCCGTATCGTAATTATCGCTAATAACCTCACAATCGTAGTCAACGTGTCATAAATAAATATTTTAAAATATGCAGAGAAAAGCAAACAAAAAGAAAAGAAAAAAAGTAACTGAAAACACAATAAATAAAAAGAGAAATAAAACCGAGAAAACTGACCATTTAAAATATTACACGGCACCAAACTCGAGGCGTAAAATTTCAACTTTCAGTTACACGAGAATCGATATTTCCCACACGATAGAACTCTGAGCGTGTACAACATCAACGCGATCCAGATTAAAAGCAATTCTTTTTCGACAATTCCACCGTTGACAAGTTTCCTTTCGTCCCTTTCTTCCCTTCTTCAACGTTTTCTCCGTCACGTCGTTTCGCGAATGTATAACCGGGTCGCGTCGCATTCCCTTGCAGACCCAATTACGGAAATAGCAGCGTTATCTTCGTCGTGCTATCTCCTCGACGATTGCACGGAGGGAGAGCGAAAAAAGCAGAAACATCGTTGGCTGATATCGTGCGTGTTCGCAGGTTGCGTGCGCTGGCATGTTCGACCGTCGTTTCGCTGTATCGTGCTTAAATAAATTAACGGGGCGAGGGGTGGCTCCGAGTGGATGTCATAAGTGTTACACAATGACGGTAATGACTTGTTGTAATTAAGGTAATACGTTTTTTGTACCATTGAAAGGAGCATCGCGAAATAATATTCGTTTAGACCCAATCCTTAACCCTCTGAAAGTAGAAAAATCAAAAGAAACGAAGAAATGTATCGATGCATCAACGTTCTTGACATTCTGATACTCTTTTATATTTTAACGTATTTTAATTAACCCCTTGACATACAATGACGTCTGTGAGACGTCATTCATTTCATGTGCCATTGTAGACTTTGACGTCTCCGAGACGTCAAGAATTGTCTTTGACGAACGCCGCGCAGGATATTATTAGATTCTTTAACCCTTTGGGTACAGATTTATTTGAAAATTTGTTTGCACTTGGAGCACATTTATTATTTAATTATTATTATTATTAAGTATTATTAAGTATTATTAAGTATTATATATTATTAAATATTATTAAGTATTATATATTATTAAATATTATTAAGTATTATATATTATTAAGTATTGCTTAATTATTGTACATTAACATTATATATCAACTTTATTGAATATATATTTTATTTATATATTATTTATACAGCAATGTAAATTTGAATATAAAAGCTTGCACACGAGCGTTCACAGTTGAGCCAAATTAAATGATATTCTACCGACGCGTCGACGCGCATTTTACTTGTATAAGAATAAAAAATAAAGAATAAAGAATAAAGAATAGCTTTGTCCAATGGAAGTTTTTATTTGAGTCATCACAAGTTATCGATAGTTCGCGAAATTTATTAAACGGAATACAGGAAAGAATCGAGGTATCGTGAGATTGGTACCGTTGATCAATTCATAGAAATTAATACGGTGTTAATTCAAGTGAAATTGTATTTAAACTGAAGTTAATTAGCTTCTTGAAACGATAGTTGGTAAATTACCGAGAACATGCAGAACGTCGATGTGAAAATAAAAGGAACGGAATATTTGGTTAGCGTGTCTAACGGTTGTTTATTTTAAAAAAAGAGGCACTGTGGTGATATTTGAATTTTTTATCGTACATGAAAAATTCTTGTCAATTTGATTGCCCTTGGAATACTTTTATTAATGAACCAGAAGTGCTATGTAATTATTCCATGAATGCAATATGTTGGTGGTGCAGGTGAAATTTTTTTTTCTTCCATTTTGTTTTAAACGAAAATATTTTCTCAGTCACTTGGCCATATATTTCGGTGCTTGCTCAATATTTTATCAACCTTCTTCCCATTTTTAAACTCGTCAAGAAAAAGTGATGGATACCAAAAGTCCAATGCCGTAACATTTCATAGAAACGAACCGTTCTGAATGATCGAAGCTTTGCACGTTTCGGACTTCGAAAATGTATGCTCCATGAAAGTATTGTAAGCGACACATAAAACGTTTTCGCCTCTTTGATCGATCACATGCTAGCGTTATACCTTTCTATAAATGTGAGAATGGTATATGTAACATTGAAAAACTTTTCTGGCCACTAACCGTGTGACTGTGACGTTTGGGAAATATGGATTTTAAGAATACACGTATATACAAGGATAAAAATATCCTTAACACAGCTGGTGCATTGTAAAAATAAATTATAATAGCTACGGCGAGCAGAAAATTTTACTGGCTTGAACTTTTAATTTTTTATTCGTATCGATAGAATCATTCCAATGCTTTTTAAAAAATCGTACGATAAGTAATCAAATATTTTGATAAAACAAGGAAACGGAAATACGATAGATATCTGTTATATTTATCTGGGATAGAAATATTCCATATTACACGGATTGAGAAAATATGATTGAGAAAAATAAGATTGAGAAAAATATGTGATAATATTCTGGAGACAATTTGTCGAAAAATTTTTAAATAAACCAGAGAAACTTATAAATCGTGATTAAACGATTTTACGCACAAACGGTCCTCAGGAGTGTACGAGAGGGAAACAAACTAACAGTTTGTCAGCAGCTCTTGGGACCATTCGCCACGCTATGCAATAAACCGAGGTCTGGCTTGAGACAGATTTTCTAGGTCCGTGTCCTGCGATATTAAACTCATCGCAAACGTTTATCAACTTACGTAATGGTTAGTAAAAAATATCTATCTTGCAAAATTGCATGTTTGTGGAGATTTCGAGCGACTTTATCGATTATCAAAGAAATAACATTGTTTGATTTATCATTTCAATATTTAATCAAGTAACGTGCACAGATGTTGATTAATTTTATTTAACAGGAATTTAGAAAATTGTTGAATTGAAGTTTTCAAATAATTTCATTATTTTTATACCTTATTTTTATACTTTATACCTTTTTTATACCTTTGATCTAACAATTCTATATTATTTAATCTTATGCAGTCCATAAATCTGAGCTTTTAAAAATGAAATTCAAAAACTGATTTATGCAGTAATTTTGCAACCGCAGCAAACTGTGAATATTAGGATATAAGATGTACAAATGTACGAGGTAGAATTCCAGAATGCATTCTCATTTCAGAAAAATATTATTATGCACGAGACTATAAATGAGATTTCATAACTAGACATTTTTGCGACACTGCTTTCTAAACAATATTTCTATTAAAAATCTTAATTGCGTGCTCTTCGTCGATATTAAAAGTCACAAATCATTTTCTTGCCTCTTTAGTTCTCAAAAGTTACTTCGGAAAAAGAATAAAAGAATTTAATGAAAATTAACAGACCATAACGAAACGAAATTATAACAAAATTATATTAAAATTATAATAAAATTATAACCAAATTATAACCAAATTATAATAAAATTATAACAAAATTATAACAAAATTATATCAAAATTATAACAAAATTATAACAAAATTATATCAAAATTATAATAAAATTATATCAAAATTATAATAAAATTATAACCAAATTATATCAAAATTATAATAAAATTATAATAAAATTATAATAAA
>SMSQ01019224.1:0-19680 GCA_019453375.1 Ctenoplectra terminalis | reverse complement strand
TTAATCTAGCAAATCTTCAACAAATCTTTCAATTTTAATCTAGCAAACCTAGCAGATCTTGTTGCAAAGATCGCAATAATTTTTACTTGAATTTATTCAAAACTCTGCGGAGCTCTGCGATAGCATTGACTCAAAGTTTTGTGAGCAGTACACTATTTCAATTCTTTCGAAATTAGGGTAAGTTAGGAAATGATGTTCCACTTTCTTTAAAAGGATCGTCATAAATACATGTAGATTTCTAATATTAATATTATCATTTATAATATTTAGTATGTTATTAAAAACAGCTGAGAAATGGAACGCTTCAAAACCTACACGAAGTGAAATCATTTTTTACTTATATTCTCAAAACAGAGAATTGAAGACGACTGTGCAGACAGAGATAAATAACTCGCCTTAAAAATTAAGCATCGTGTGGTAGATTACAAAACAGCTGCCAATGTACGATCCCACCTCCCAGTTTTTCACAAAAATATTTTTCCTACGCACTGTACGACGTCCTTAAGAATTTAATTTCTTTTCTTTTGGAATTACTTTTTAAATAAAATATCTCTGGATCGTTCGAGGTACTGTGTCTTTGACTACTTAAAAAATCTATTACGTTAAAATAAAATTAGAAATTCACTTAAGGATTAAAAGAGTAGAGAGAGAGAGAGAGAGGAATTGTTTAGCTTAAAACGTGCTAGTTACTTGGCTACCTGTCCGAGGCTTAATTTAATTACCATCCTGCCAGGAAAAAGTCAGAATGAGAAAATTGCTAATTCAGTGATAAGCATGGCTGATCCACTGCCAACTATTCGCGTTGCTCGGATATATATATATATATATATATATATATATATATATATATATATATACACGCGATACTATAGGTTGTTTATTCAGGAGTAGATGGCCGGTGGTGTGTTTGCTTGAGCATGTCGTCGCTACTTTAATCATAGGCTCGCCACGTTGTTACGTTTTTCCTGTTACAGCTTTATCGACGAGTTCGAAACACAAATATTCTTACGTGTTACCTTGAAACCTCTTTAAAAATATCGCGGCTGTGAAATAGTTTTAACACGCTCATATTTTTATTTATTTTTTTCTTTTTTTTTCGAGAAAAATAGAGCGGATGATAACGTGTTTCGTAAACCAAGATCTCTTTTATGACTGCGAGCCTGAAAATAACATTCTGTTTAATTTACGCGGTATCAAATTTTTGTTAGTCACGTTGATATTGCGCGATATTAACCAGAATTTTGTTTGCTTGGCAGGAAAAAATTGTAATCGATCGGTAGCCTCTATTTTTATTTTACTAAATTTTGGAATCGGTAATTTCTGTCAATGAATTATTTAGTATCGATAAAATTTAACAGTACAGTGAAGAATAGATGGAATCAAATTTAGGAAACGTAGATACATGAATATGTAATTCCTAAGCCGATAATTAATATGTTTGGACCTAATTGATCGTTAATATTCAAATATTTTTTGTAACCATTATAGTTTCACTTAACTCGTATTCTGTCCAGAATTATAATTATGGCAATTAGCAGAAGTGTTACAAGTAAAATAAAAACAGAGTTTCAAATTTGTAGGCTTCAGTAAAATTGCTTAAGAAATTCTGAAAGCAGTATGAAAAAATAAGAAAAAGAAGAGTTTCAATTCTATATAAAGTTCAAACACCAACGTCTATTCCGTATATTTACAATGGAATTAAGCTTATTTAATGTCTACAAGTGCAAGACGATAATAAAACCACTGTATTCGAAGCCACCTGCTACGAAAGAAAACAGGCAGAAATCGATCAAACTCAGAAATGCTCCAAACTGTTTCGTAAAACTAGCTAAAACAACTCTAAAAAAAATCTCTTGGTAGCAACTACATTGCCACACAGGTCACTGAACCTTGGTGCTACAGAATTTATAGCCTTGACCTCGAAACTGTCCTCGATACCCTTCCTTTTCAATTTACATCTCACCCCTTAAAACATTTAACACTTTCTCACCTCAAATTCTAATTTTAATAATCTAAAAAAATATCAATTCAACACTAATTTACACGACACGATAAGACATTTGAACCTCATTATACAAACCAAAATAATCAACTGCTACAAGGTTAATCATTTAGTTAATAAAAAATAAAGCATTATCTAAAATTTTATCATATTTAAATTAATAAATTTACATAAAATACAAAAATTGGAGTCGATGACTTAGACTCCTGAGTGGTTAATTCGAAGCTTCCGTAATTCAAAAAAATTACAAACATACTCTCTCATTAGAATTTTCGTTCATCCCCAATTTAAACCGGGAAGAAAAAAAAAAAAGAAAACTAATAAAGCACGTTCGACACGTGTAAGATTGTATCGAAAGGAAAATAATCGCTGCACGTGCTGGAACAGCCCCAATGATAGGACTCGAAGAATCGCGCACGGGTTTACCTGAGCTGTAGCACAAGCTCGGACCGCCCACGCGTTGTCCCAAATCGTTGGTCCACGCTACCGAAACCCACCAATACCGACACAATCGCGACCCACGCGTCTACGCGAGACAAGAAATACGGCCGATTGAGTGGCTATCTTTAGAGACGGGCTGGGACCCTGAAGATATGCTTCGAATGCCTCTTCCGGTATAAATAAAACTATCGACTGCGCGCTGCTTACCCCTTTACCCGAGAAAAATCATTATCAAGAGGAATTTTTTAATTATCCACTCATCTTCCTCTTTTTATCTTGCGTCACTCTTTATCTCTTAATTTTAGTCTCTTGAAATTAATTTATTTTATCTTAATGATTGGTGCCAGCGCTATTTCTCATTTTTCATTTCTCACCCCCTTTATCCTTCTCTAAATTAAACATCGACTGTTTCGAGTTACTTTTTCCTCAAATTAATCTCTGTATTAATTTTCAGAGTATCCTGTTTCATTTTTCTCCTTGGATTCTTAAATTTTTCTCCCCTTCGGACCCCTAGATTGAAAAGTGTCGCCCTTCGCGAGAAGACGTTCGCGAGCGGAACGCAGTCGAGTAAAATGTCGCGATGGACGGCGAGGCCGTTCGTTCCCGTATTTTTAGTGGCTCGTAAACTAGGCACTGGCCGTCGTTCGATGTCGTCGTCTCTGTTCCTCGAGCAGGCAGGGGCTGTCGTTTCTCGCGTATCTGCGAGCGCGAGCGCATAAGTGGCTCCTCGATTCCGCTACCTTGAAACGTCGAAGAAGGGCGGCACGTGGATCGGCCACGATTATATCGGAGATCTTTCCAGCGGAACCAAGGCCGTTGTGTCGTGGTCGGCTGCGCGTGTTCTTGTTTGACGTTGGTATCAGCGGGTATTTTCACGGCGGAGCTATTTAGATGAGAAACGCTTCTGTCGGCCAGCCTCTTGTTCTCGTCGATCCGACGAGATTGATGGTGATGGACAGCCGTTGCGATTCGAACGAGTGCCTCGTTGAGGAAGAGAGAGGCTTTAAAATGGAGATTAGGTGGTACACGTGGTGTACTTGGTTAGGTTTCATGCGGAGTGCAGTTTTGGTTCGATTTTATTTTTGGAGCCGTGGGTTTTTTTATGGAGCGTACTGGTTCGTTGTTTATCGGCGGGGTGGGTGGTGGGGTGTTGGGATTTGGGAGATGGGAAATGGGGATTGGGAGGTGATGGAAAATTAAAAATTGGGAGATGAAGGATGATTTATGATTTGGGAGATGGGAATTGGGGATTGGGTGGTGAAAAAATTAAAAATTGAGAAATGAAGGATGGTATATGATTTGGGAGATGAGAATTGAGGATTGGGAGGTGATAGAAAATTAAAAATTGGGAGATGAAGGATGGTTTATGATTTGGGAGATGGGAATTGAGGATTGGGAGATAAAAAAATTAAAAATTGGGAGATGAAGGATGATATATATTTTGGGAGATGGGAATTGGGGATTGGGAGGTGATAGAAAATTAAAAAGTGGGAGATGAAGGATGATATATGATTTGGGATATGGGAATTGGGGATTGAGAGGTAAAAAAATTAAAAATTGGGAGATAAAGGATGATATAAAAATCGAAAATAGTAGAGAGTTGGAACCTGTAAGGTGGTAAAAAATTAGAAATTAAAAAATAACAGAGAATTGGAAACTGAAAGATGGTGAATGGTGGAAAATTAATTAAGCGGCGAAAGGAAATAAAAACTGGAAAAATTGAAAGATGTATATTTTAAGTGATTCGGGGTAGAATTTTTTGAAAGCATCTTCCTAAAGAATACAAAATGTTTTATAAAATGTATTTTTAATAATACATAGAATTTAATATTTTATGATTAAGAATCAAGAGACATTGCTTTCTAGAAGCAATTGGGTGTGAGAAAACATGATTGAATTCCCAAAGACAGAAGTACCGATGATTCACGTGCAACGATGAACCGCAATGATCGATAGGCCAGGCGTGGAATCGGGTTCTAGCGTATCGCTTATTTTTCGTTCCCGATTCAACGATCCGTTTAAGAGTGGAACGGGTGGGTGGACACGATAGGAAATAAAAATAGAATTGTTTTGTGTCGCTCTATTTATATTTGTTTGCGAGTCTCTGCTCCACCGGGAAGATCAGTTTGAGATCGTTTATTGTAGGTGGCAGGGAAAATTATAATCATTCCGAATAACACGATAATAAAATAGCTTGTTCAAACGTAAAAACATCAAATAAATATTCAAGAAACAGAAACCTCGATACTTTCGTTTACACTCATAACCACTCGGTTAAAAATTGAACGTAAAATACATTTTCACCTTCTACGAAAAAAAAAAAATCTTTTACCTAACAACTGAATATCCAAATATACCAGCGTAAAATAAAAATTAAATTATCAATTAATATCCATAAAAATTTGTTTCCAAAACATTCTCACTACAATCATCGACGAACCAAGAAAGAAATCTTCCCGCGTAACCATCGTCCTAACAATTACCACACAATTTCACCCAACTTTCCATCATCGCGAGGGCAAAGCCGGTGGAATCGGTCCAATTTAACTAGCACAGCTTTTTCAACGCTCTCCCTCTCTCTCTTTTTTTCTCCGAACTCTACCACGCCAGCCTCCCTGCAGGGCTGTTCGTTACCAGCCACTAAACCTGCCTCCTTAACGATACCCTCGTGGAAGAAATGCAGAGCAACCACAGAAAAGAAAAAAAAACAAAACAAAAAGAACAAATGAAACTCGGTGAAAAAAAAATAAATAAGAGAAGAAAACGGAGTGTTTAAACCGAGAGCGATTTGTCCCAGAAAAACAAAGACAGCATTGTTTCTTCGATGCTTTACAAAAGTTTCTGGTAGCCACACAAAAATAGAATCGAACACGAGAGTACCCAAGCAGCGCGAGAGGAAGCATCAAGAGCGAAAGAAAGAGAAAGACTGAAGAAGAGAGTCTCGAATCCACCTCTCACAGCCTTTGTGGCTCTATTCTGAGGACCCGGTCGCCAAAAATGGCTACGTCCACCTGTTCGTTCGCTTCCTTCTATCGCGTCCTCCGCGATTCTTTTCGACGTTAAAACACGATCCAGATCTTACCGGGTACGAAGATCGACGGGAATCGATGGTCAAACGGTGGGGAGACACCTTGGTGTCCATATCCAATGATTGTAACCCAACACCCGCGTAGCTGGTCGCTGGGACGACGAGCGGAACGGATCGGAGCCGGCCAAGAACGCTTGGAACTGCCAAGCCGGCGACGATAAGCATAAAACTCGCGCCTGAAGGATTAGTTTTCCTTGTTCTGTAACGCAAGGCCGACACCAAGGACTAATATGCCCGCGGGGAAATGATCGTTAACCTCACGGATACCTGTCCCTTGCCAAGCGCTTTTTTAACAACGCTCGAACGTCGAAGGATTGAATTCTCGGTGGAATTAAACACGTTGCTTGCCATTCGGGGAGATCTCTCATTTTCTACCAGAGCCATTCGTAACATATAGTGTTTTGCTTCTGTACTTCGTTCTGTTATTTTATTCTAGGATACTGTTGGAGAGAAACGATGAAGTCCCAGCTTTCTGTTAGTTATTAAAATAGGAATAAAATAGGATTCTTAACAGAAACGTTTAAGCATATTTTTAGGAATACTTGGATAAGCACAACTCGTGCTGTTGCCAATGTGTTGAGTTATCGATTCAAATTGAAGAAAATAGTAAATTCTGTTGAAAATTGTCGAGTTCTTCAAGATCCTTCGTTTCTTCGATTTTTAAGTTTGTCGATAAATAATGTTTTACTTTACGATTTTCCACGAGCTTCGTTTCATGTTTCAGCTAATGATCTAAGAAATTCTTTTTCTTCGTATTTCACTCTAGAAATCGATATTTTTTACAGAGTAATAATTTATTCATAAATATTGTAGGTAAAAAGTAATTTTAATAATTTTCACTCGGTAGGCTTCCTAAAAACAATCCCATTAGAATATCGTATCGGTTCCGAATGAATTAAGCAAATGTTTGTATGAAAAAGAAAAATATTGAATTTTTAAAGTGCCTGGAATAATTATTCAATTACTGTCTTTTTCCTCAGATGCAAGAAGTTGCACGACATGCGACAAGGTGCTGGCCGAGCTGGAGAAGATCGACGACGACACGGACCATTTCGGGGTCGACTTCGTCAAGATCAACGACAAACGACTGGCCAAGCAATATGGCATCAAGAATTTCCCAGCCCTCACATACTTCCGCGAGAAGGAACCGATCATCTACGAAGGTAAGACGACCAATCGATTAAAAAAAATATCGCGTCGAACACTGAATCATCCGTAGAAACAAAAAAGAAACTCTTGTGTAAAACTATTTACAAGATGTTCACGCGTATGACGAACAAAAGCGGATAGTAATGATTCCTAATGGCTGAAAGTTCGCCAAACTTTTATTGGAATCCGGCCGCGATCTCGGTAACCTTGCCAGGTATGAGAAACAAGGTTCGAGACTCGCTGCGGTATAGTACTTGACCCAGAATCCACAGAACAATCGCTGGTATTCTCGAATTTTCGCGAATTTTAAGCTTCTTTCCTGGATTAAGTAGTATAAGCCAGTATGTGGTCAGACATCTACATTCCGCTCTCCTTTAAACCTAAATTTCTACCTAACACTAAACGATAATTCCAAATACCTAATCTACTAATCTTCTACCATATAATACACACTACTGTGTAAAAAAATATTAATAAATAATAACACCCCTGTAGAGAAAGAAAATGTTAAAATATACAAACTAATATCGCGGGTACCAAAAACTGATTTTAATTCAAATAAATTTAATTAATCGTGTTGAGTCGATACTAATATTTAATTTAAATAATACTAATCATGAAGTACTAATATTTGTCTAATTAAGNAAAAATTTAGAAAGCTAATTTTTTATTATTAATTCGTGATTAATACCTGTTTAATTCAATCATTAGTAATACAACTTTTTTTTTTATTTAAAAATCTTTCTTTTGAATGAATTATTATTTTAATTCGATCATTCGATCGGTCTATCCTACTTATAATTTTTATTTTGATTCGATTCGACTCGGTCTACCCTACTTATAATTTTTATTTTAGTTACTATTTTATTTAGTTTTTATTTACTTTATTTTATTTTAGTTTTTATTTTATTTTCTTGATACAAATAGTTATAGTTTAATTATTGGTAGCTCTAGTGTTAAACCAATGTTCGTTCTATCACAGTTTCCTAATTATTAAATCGTGAGTTTGGTTGGAGTTAAATTCCGATCGATTAGGTTCAAAGTACCCTTGGATTTCACAAATTAACTCAACAATCAAACTGCTCAACTCCATTTTTTCTAAATTCATCTTACCACCGGACAATTAATGTTTAATTTTTCCCAAACCATACGATTAACCTAATTCGACTTAATTGGTTCAGTTTCAACGAATAAAGATACTTTTCACGAACTCAAAGTCAACGGAAAATTTGTTGGATGAAAGCGATGCTCATCGAAACAGAGGCGCATTAATGAAACCGTGGAAAGAAACTCAAATTGGACGCGGTTGGACGAGAAACACGGAAGCAGACTGAAGTACCTACAGGTGTGACCATCAATCGTGCCACATTGTGATGGGTAAAGACCANAACATTTATTTCCCCTGCGTTTCGTATTTTTTCAGATAGGATGGACCGATGCGAATGGGATCATTTTCATTCGATAGCGAAAAAATGATAGTAAAAATTTGGAAAGCTAATTTTTTATTATTAATTCGTGATTAATACCTGTTTAATTCAATCATTAGTAATACAACTTTTTTTTTTATTTAAAAATCTTTCTTTTGAATGAATTATTATTTTAATTCGATCATTCGATCGGTCTATCCTACTTATAATTTTTATTTTGATTCGATTCGACTCGGTCTACCCTACTTATAATTTTTATTTTAGTTACTATTTTATTTAGTTTTTATTTACTTTATTTTATTTTAGTTTTTATTTTATTTTCTTGATACAAATAGTTATAGTTTAATTATTGGTAGCTCTAGTGTTAAACCAATGTTCGTTCTATCACAGTTTCCTAATTATTAAATCGTGAGTTTGGTTGGAGTTAAATTCCGATCGATTAGGTTCAAAGTACCCTTGGATTTCACAAATTAACTCAACAATCAAACTGCTCAACTCCATTTTTTCTAAATTCATCTTACCACCGGACAATTAATGTTTAATTTTTCCCAAACCATACGATTAACCTAATTCGACTTAATTGGTTCAGTTTCAACGAATAAAGATACTTTTCACGAACTCAAAGTGAACGGAAAATTTGTTGGATGAAAGCGATGCTCATCGAAACAGAGGCGCATTAATGAAACCGTGGAAAGAAACTCAAATTGGACGCGGTTGGACGAGAAACACGGAAGCAGACTGAAGTACCTACAGGTGTGACCATCAATCGTGCCACATTGTGATGGGTAAAGACCACGTTTGGCACCGCGATTCCTGTGGATTTATTAAGTCGATTGCGCGGAATAATTCGGCCATCCTGTCCAAGATAAAACGAGAGTGGTGAAAAAACGAGAGCCAGGGAACTCGATAGAATTAACTTTCACCCGGAACCGTTTCGGCTGATTTTGTGTTCGATGACGTAACGACAGGTTGCATCTATTTCTATTGTAGCTAATGCAACAGAGGCTATTTTCAACGCCTCGAGATGGTAAATAGAAGCGACAGGAAGTCGCGATAGGAGATGTATATGTCATTAACTGTTTTAATCTGCGCGTAGAACGCGTGTAGAATTGGTACAGGGTCAGTGATTGTGCCATGGTATTTTAAATAACGTTTCTGTTTTGTATATTGTTTGTATGGATGTGAAAGCGATTTAGTAATTAATCAATGGCCTAACTTGATCCTGTTCCTTTGAAATATTTATTCTTAATTAAGTAAGAGTGTATTTAGGATCCCGACGAATCGAAGTGATGCGAAAATAAATGGAAAATAAATTTTCCGTAGTTGCAATGTTTTTTTGTTTAGTCTTTGGAGATTAGGTGTAATAAAAATTAAATTTTGCGTGATAGAAATTTGGTTGATTAAGTTTCTGATGATTTCAGGTGAGGGAATAGATTTTCTGTGTTATATACGCAGTTATTTAGAATTTTGAATATTGGAAATTATAAGAAATAAATTTTCTACTTTAAAAATTCACCTATTTAGAATTTTCAATATTGGAAATGATAAGAAATAAATTTTCTACTTTAAAAATTCATGTATTTAGAATTTTTAGGGTTGGAAATGATAAGAAATAAATTTTCTACGTTAAAAATTCACCTATTTAGAATTTTCAGTATTAGAAACGATAAAAAAAATAATTTTCTATTTTAGAAACTTATCTATATAGACTTTGAGGAATTTAAAAATTTAGATTTAGAAATTTACCTATTTAAACCTATTTAAACCACATCAATTGCCCGAATCAGAAATTAAATTAAATTCCCCAATTAACAATGATCTATTCTGCAACAAAATTCTGAACTTTTTTTCATCATTAATTATACTTTTCAGGTGACTTGATGGACGAAGAAAATGTTCTGGATTTCCTTACGAGTCTAGAAGCAATGGATCTGCCCGATCGCATCGAGGAGGTGAACTCAAAGATCTTGGAAAAGATCGTCGAGGAAACGGAATTCGTGGCAGTCCTTTTCTGTGAGTTCTCTTTCCAACGTAAACCCAAAATTCGACCTATCATTAAAATATCTATCTCTCTTTATGTCTGCCCCAAAATTAGATTCGCTTTCATCAAGAAGAGTCTGAAAAAAAAAAATAAATAAATAAATAAATAAATAAATAAAAATCGAAGCTCTACGGCGAACGCTCTTTTCGATGAAAGCAATGGAAAGCTGCAAGAAAAATTCGATTTCAGCCATGCATATTATTTATTATCGAGTTAGAAACTCGAATATATATTTATACATATGTACATATTTTATCCAGACAATTATTGTACATAATATGCAATATTTTTCTTATTATTATTTATTGTCTCACTAATACGTCTATGCAGACATTCTGTCAGTGTATTATACGATTAACAGAGCTTTGACCAGAGTCCAAGCAGCTGAGAAGCTCGGTCTCATTAACACGTCACGTCTCAAGCAGATTTCTTTGGTTTTATTTTCACTGATATTAACGGCAAGCGAGTTCTCTATTTTTTCTTTTTTTTTTTTTAAGCAATGATACCGTACCGTGGTATCCAGATATCGTTACTTGCATTACTTTGTAGATATTTCTTTGATATCCTCACGATGTCACGGATTACGTTACATCCTGTTTCCCGTCCCGCCTTAACGCTCTCTTTAACTTCGAGCGCGAAGAAAAATTTTCTACCTGTTCGCGAAGTGAAAGAAGACATTTTTTTAAAGTTCTTGTAATTATAATATTATATAGTTACTGGGAAAAAAAAATAACTGTTTGTAATTTCTCAGTTTGAGAAAGAAGGTAGAAATGGATCCAAAGAATTTATAATCAAAGTTTTATTTAGTCGCAAGGAAAAATGATATATTTGCAATTTCTCAATTTGATCTTCAGCTTATGAAAATAATTTAAACTATTTACAGTTTCTCATTTTGATGTTTAAACTAGGATTTAATTATTGTTATCAATAGTTTCTTTAATAGCAGAGAAATAGTATGATAATTAAATTCAATACTACAATAATAAAAAAAGAAATAGAATAAGATTTTAAAAAATATGGATATGCAAGTTTCAAATCGCATGGCGTTTTACAAGACTATTAAATATTATGAAAATGTCCAATTAAAATTTTTCTTCGCGCAAAAGAGCGCCGTGAACGTCCTACTTTTATTCTACCGATCCTCTTTGTCAGTATTCGTCTTTTTCTTATCGTCTGCAAAAATTTGTCATTGTCTTTTGTGGTACGATTAACGCATCGCAAAGTGGATCGATTGTAAGAATTAAAATTATGAAAATGATTAATTTTAAATGGAAGATGAATTTATTTCCCGCCTCTTTCCACTTTGCGGTCCGATCACTTGCAACATACTTGTAAATAATACATATATGTGAAACGTTCTTGTGTGTGTTGGTATGGATAGGTCCGGATACGCAGCGGTGTGCTGGCGCCGGTTCTAGTAAGTACACATTTGAATGAAATCATTGCACTGGATGTCGCACAGCTTTCGTTTCCGATGCTTGTACACACACTTTGATGCACCAACTGTGATATTTAAGAAGAAAAAGTATTTTCTTCGCTGTGTTTGATTTAATTATTATTTTTACATTTCTTAAGGGAACCCAGGACTAAATTTAAATGAAAAATATAAGTCTTTCTGAATAATTTAGCGCAACTTATTTTTTAATCATTAATACCATTTAATTCGATATTTTAATAAATTGATTAACAAAAGAGTTTTCTACGTTTTTCATAGAATACTCTTTTTAATCAATCTTGATTTTTTTTTAGGATTTAAAAGAGTAAATTCAATCAAATATTTTAATTTTTACTTTCTTTAAATATCTTATCTACCGATAATAAAATTTTTAAGGTGATTTTTTTTTCTGAAGGGTTTATTAAAAAACAAACGTAGTTTTTTGTGTTTGGAACTATTGGCAGTATAATCCTTAATAAAAGTTTATTTTAAATTTCTACAATGATTTGTAAAATGGGTTACGAAGTTTGAAACCTTCGTTTAAGTATGTATTAGGTTGTGGGTCTCTTTAAAATATTTTTTCAAGATTTAAAAAATGAAGAAATATTGTTTCTAGCGAGAATAATAGTTTTTATTCTTCTTAAATGTAATAGTTCGTCATTGATGCCTGACTATATGTTTCCATATACGTATTTACTCTTCCTATACACGTATCTATTTAACAACTACCACTTTCGAGCAATACTCAAGAGCACTGCGTTACTTTCAGCAATTATTTCTCTATCCGTTCACTGCGGTAAAAGGATTTAAGAGTCTAGAGGAAAAACGATGACAAAGAAGCAAGAGAATCTTTCTCGAAAGAGTAAAAAAAGAAAAGAAAAATAAAAATAACGAAGATATACATTTCCCAATTATAAACAAGAATAAAATATTCAATTACTAATTTTCGAGTCCCGTGTGCACTGAAAGATCGTCACAATTTAGGTGTTAGAATATGCATTATTTTGCATCCCTTTGTCCCCCCTTAGAGTAGAAGGAATGTGTAATGATAACTGAGAGAAACTTTTTATACTAATCCAAAAAAAAAACCTCCTCACATTGGTAATTTTTTTTTCATTCATAAAAATAAAGATATAAATGTATATATTTTTTTTTTTTACTAAAAATACATTCGTACGAGTTCTCGACAAAATGATCCCGAAAAAAAAAAGGAATGTAAACGGAAACCCGATTTAACCCTATTTGGCTCGAAACTACCCTTTGATTTCCGGATGTAACGACGAGAAGAGAAATTGAAACCTAGGTAACACAATTTTTTATTTCAAATGGGACAGACAAGCCTGACTGCAAAAAGTGTCTCAAGGCCCTTCAAGAGCTGGAGAACATCGACGACGAGGCCGATCAATTGGGGATCGGTTTCGTGAAGATCGCGGACGAACAGCTCGCCGACGAGTACAATCTTGGTCCTCTTCCTGTACTGGTCTACTACAGGCACCAGATTCCTATTATTTACGAGCGTAAGCATTCCTGGTTACAAAATGAGACATGTTTTTTGAATACTGTAATTTTAAATCCTTAATAATATTTGAAGAAAATCTACGCTGTCCAGTAATTTAAAATAATTAATTTAAATCATTTTCTCGCGTAGTAAAATTTTGGAGACGTCGATACAGTCGTGCTTTTGAGCTTGAATAATATTTTCTGCGATAGAAGCTTGAAAATATTAAGCATTGGTATCTCTATATAATTGAAAAAAATTAATTTTGATAATTACTTGGTCAATAGAAGCTTAGAAATATTCAATGGTGGAGGATTAACTCGAATCATTTTTTACACAGTAAAAACGGAATTTTTAAATTTAAAAATTAATTTTAATCGTTTTCTTTTTGATTTAAAAATTAATTTTAATCGTTTTCTTGAGTAACAAAGGAGTTTAAAGAATGTAAATTATAAGAAAATGAGTATTATTTTTTACACAGTAAAAATAGAACTTTTTAATTTAAAAATTAATTTTAATCGTTTTCTTGAGTGACAAAGGAGTTTAAAGAAAGTAAGGGTTTTAAGGAATAAAGTATAATTAAGTTTAATAATTTAGGTTCGTAATGTAAATTAAAAATGCACACAGACGAGCTTAGCAGAGAGGAGGACGTGTTGGAATGGCTGGTAGCGAACAAGAGCACGGGAGACGAAGAGGACGTGATCGAAGACGTGACCGCGAAGACTCTCCAAACCCTGATCGGAAATATCGACAACCTTGTCGTTTTATTCTGTAATAATACATACACAATTTTCTAATCACACCATTCAACCTTTAACCAATAAAGTAAAGTCTAAGGAGTCCCATAAAATTTTTATAAATTCATCAGACGACCATGGCGACGAGGATTCGATGCAGGTGTTGAACGAGTTGGAGAAGATCGACGACGACTGCGACAAACACGGGATCCAATTCGTGAAAATTGACGACGACAAGGCGGCAAAGGATTTTGGAATCGATTCTGTTCCGGCGATCGTGTATTTCGAAAAGCAAATTCCCAATGTTTACGATGGTGGGTAGGTGGGTAGACTAATTGATTTTAGATCAAATAAAATAAAATTGTACGATCGTAGGAGACGTAGAAAACGAGGATGAAATATTGGAGTGGCTGCTGTCGCAATTAGAAAAGGACGAGATAGAGGACGTCACCGACGAAATGTTGGATCGTTTGATCAAAGACGGAAAAACTCTTGCCGTACTGTTTTGTAAGCCTTTTTCACATAAAAGATATTAACTGAATTATAATTAATACTACAGTGTCTCGCAGAAGACACATAGCTCGTAAATTAAAAATATTTTAACAAAGCCTGTAACTCTTTTAGATCGAACTGAGAAATTGCAAATATCTATAATTTTTCCTAACTAATGATTTTGCAGTATCTAATATAATTTCTTCCCGGAGCACTTTTAAACAAATTTTTAGGAATATCCAATATTCTATTTTTTTTTATTTAATTCTTTAATTATTATATTAATAATTATATATTAAATTTAATTATTTAATTATTTAATCCGCATTCGCGACTGACCGTAATACACTTCTGTGCCAATTTTCTCCACTGATATCGATAAATAAAAATTTGTCGCAGACGACAACAACGATCGGAAATCCCAAAAGATTCTGAATGAACTGGAGAACATCGATGACGAGTGCGATCAGTTGGGCGTGATCTTCGTGAAGATCGACAACGCAGAGGAAGCAAAGGAGTACGGTATCGAAAAGATTCCCAGCATGCTCTACTTCGAGAAAGGAATACCTACGTTGTACGAGGGAAATCTGGAGGATGAAGAAAAGGTTCTGAAGTGGTTGGAACAACAGCAGAAGAGCGATCACATCGAGGACATCACGGACGAGATGCTCGACATGGTGATCGAGAAGATGCCTCACGTAGCCGTCCTCTTTTGTCAGTGATAAATTTCTTTTTTATTTGAACATTTATTTATGCGCATTAAATAATTCAGAAATTTATTTGGAATATTATTTTCTACCTTTATCTTGTTGTATTAATTTCTTTTTTCTTCTATCTCTGTAGACGACAAGGATCAGAAGAAGAGTCAGAAGATCCTTGGCGAGCTGGAGAACATCGACGACGACTGTGATCAGCATAATATAGCGTTCGTGAAGATTTCTGATCTGGACGAAGCTAAGGAATATGGCATCGATTCTCTTCCCACGCTGGTGTTCTTCGAGAAAAGAATACCACACGTGTATGAAGGTATTTTAATTGAATATATCCTCTAGAGTTTATAACAAACCATATCCTTTGAAGGAAACAGGATAATTTAGGGTGAGATGACTCGATCTTGTTTTTCAGCTGTTACAAGTAGATATTAATATTGATATAAATCTTTTAAAAAAAGAAGCGGATCGCTACTTCCCAACTTACCTTAATAATATTTCGAAAGAACTAAAATAAAATGTATATCGCTTACAAAATTTTAAGCGAATATACCTTTCGTTAAGCTCTGTGGAGTTTTGAACAAATCAAAATAGAAATTATAATTTTTCTGATGCTCAGAAAAATTACAGATAAAAGTAATTATATACTTTCTAAAATTTTCGAATCAATATTTCGAATAAAAATAAAAATCATACTCTTCATAGACCTTTATAAAGTTTACAACGAACCTCGGAATAAAAATTACTTAGGAACACATAAATAAAAATACTCTCGGTACAGAATTGAATTAAAATAAAAATGTGGTTAATTCCACAGGGGATCTGATGAACGAGGATCAGCTGCTCGGATGGCTACTGCATCAGAAGAAGCACACCGAGATACCAGAAGTGACGGACGAGATGATGGAGAAGCTGATTGAGACCTCGCCGTACTTGGCAGTCCTGTTTTGTAAGCGATCGATTCGTCTTTCTACCTCCTTTTAACATTCTTCCACTGTTACCGGTTAGGTAGGTGCTGTTGGTCGATCACAAGCGAAAACGAGACACGAATTGATTCCTTTCCGTAGACGACAAGGACGACAAGCAGGACATGCGTATCCTGAACGAGTTGGAGAACATCGACGATGAATTGGAGAAAGAGGGAATCGTGATCATTAGGATGGACAATGACGCAGAGGCCAAGGAGTATGGTATCGATCATCTTCCTACTTTGGTCTACTTCGAGAACAAGATCCCAGCGATCTACGAGGGAGATTTATTGAACGAAGACGAAGTTCTCGAATGGCTGATCGAACAGAAGAACACTGCCACCATCGAGGAAGTCACGGATGAAATTTTGACCGATTTGATCGAGGAACACGAATACGTCGTCGCTTTCTTTAGTAAGTGTAGAGGAATTTAATAATATTTTATATTAATTAATATTAAATTAATTTAGTTATGATATTTTAAATTAACTTAGTTATAATATTTTTAATTAATATAGTTATAATATTTTAATATCAAATATAACTATATTTTATATTAATAAATATTCAAATTTCCTGTAATTTAAATTAGGAATTTTTTCTGTACTCTTTAAGTCCATTGCTGCAACATTCTTTTACGAATAAAAAAAATATATTTAAAACAGGCGGAGACTGTGAGGAAGGTGACGAGTGCGAGAAGATCCTCCAAGAGCTCGAGAATATCGACGACGAGCTGGACGAGACTGGCATCATCTTCGTCACCACGGAGGACACAGGATTCGCGAAGAAACACGGAATAAGGAGCTTCCCTACCTTGGCCTTCTTCAGGAACAAGGAACCTTTGATCTTCAAGGGAGACATCGAGGACGAAGACGAGGTGCTTTCGTGGATCACTGACGAGGACACTCTTGAAATTCCCGGGAAGATCGAGGAAGTGAATGCTAAGATGTTGGAGAACATTCTCGAAGAGAACGATTATATCGTCGTTTTCTTCTGTAAGTTAGAACATTAATGAATTTACCTAAAAATATTCAATGATAACAAATATTCAAATAAATTAAAAATCCCAAATATACTTTTTTGAGATAAAAATTAATAAACGAAGCAGAAGAGTTAAACAAAAAAATTCTATATCGATGAATTCTATCGCAGATAAAGAAGGCGACAAGAAGAGCCAGAAGATCCTTCAAGAGCTCGAGAACATCGACGACGAGTGTGAAGAGAAGGACATCGACTTCGTGAAAATCTCTGACGAAGGAATCGAGAAGGAATACGATCTTCCAGGTCTTCCATCGCTGGCGTTCTACAGACACAAATTCCGCCAGGTCTACGCCGGTGACATGATGCACGAGGAAGCGATTCTGGAATGGATCCTGGATCTTCGAACGCAGACACCGGACGTGATCGAGAGCGTCGATCGGAAGACGCTGCAGGTGTTGATCAACGACGTCGAGCATCTCGCTGTATTCTTCTGTAAGTTAAAAATATTTTTTCCATAATTTTTCATCGAAACGTTGAAACTTAATCTCTGAAGAAGATCACGCGTGTTCCTATAGCGGCACCAGTGGGGTGCCAAGGGTTAACAGAGTGAAGCACTTAACACGGCTCGATAACTTAATTAAGCTCGTATTTAAATCATCTCCTTTACTATAGACAATTATTCTAAAGAGGGATGAGAAAGGAGGTGTTCTTTTAGAAAATAAGATATTCTTTTTAAACAGACGATGATAAATGCGATACGTGCCCGGAAATTCTCGAGGAACTAGAGACCATCGACGACGACACCGACAAGCACGGTATTCAATTCGTTAAGTCGAACGACGCGAAATTAGCCGCCGAAATCGGTGTCTTCTCGTTTCCGGCGCTCGTTTATTACGAGACTGGTGTGCCCATCATGTACGACGGTAAGTCTCGATTGCTTAATCCTTGGCTTGTTCGATCGCGACCAAGACCCGCGTTCCCCTTCGTTCGATCGTCTTTGTTTCTTCGCGTAAGATCGTTATACGATATATATATATATTTTTTTTTTAATA
Source organism: Ctenoplectra terminalis (assembly GCA_019453375.1). Lineage (NCBI taxonomy): Eukaryota > Metazoa > Arthropoda > Insecta > Hymenoptera > Apidae > Ctenoplectra > Ctenoplectra terminalis. The sequence goes on along the minus strand of SMSQ01019224.1, from coordinate 1,659 downwards.
TTGTTGAAACAAAGACACGTAGAGATCTCTGCTTTACATTCCTCACGGACGTCCCTTTTTGCTCTGCATTGTTCTTCTTTCATTGGAGTCTCGAGAAGCTCGATGATGCAAAGTCAGTTTCAGATTTTATTCGTGACCATGGTTGAGAAACCACGAGTCTCACCGGAGTGTGAGACTTGGTAAATTGAACGACTAACAGAAATCGGTTTCAAGAAAATTCATCACACTTCTGTGTAACGTGATATAGAAATGTAAATATTATTCTCATCTTGAACAAATTCAGTAATATATTGACCACTTGAGTACTCCGATAATTAACGATAATTAAAGGCTTCTGATAATTATTACGGAACAGTAATTGCATTTTCAAAATACTTTAATATTCTCTGAAATAAAATTCAAAGTTGGAATAAGAAGAAAAAAAGAAAATATTACTACTCGGTACTCGAGTGATTAAAAAAAATTATGTCTCCAACAAAAATGATGCTTTTAAGAAAGAAACGAAAGAAAGATGCAAATTAANACTGGCGCTTAAAGGACACGGAAAATATAATTTCTTTGTTATTTCGATTTTTTTGATAAAGAAAAGAAAATAATATTTATACGATTAGCAACATTTCACGTGTGAATTTTAGTCCTGCTGTCCTCTTCAGGTCTGTTTAACGCAAATGAAATTCACTTTTACATAAATACTTCTTTATCCAATTTATTTTATTTTATTACTGCGTTAATATTTAGTAAGTTTAAAATATTTCAAAATTTAAAAAGAAAATTTTGAGGGATGCGAATGGTTATGTGAACGAGGAGGATAGCAGTGGATGAAGTAAGATTATAACGACAGACGTAGAAAATAAAAATATACGCGTGGGTAAAAGTTCTGGCTCCTCCGATATCGATTAGTTTATTTCGATTAAAAATTGGCGAGTTCTTTAAGCGCTGAAAGACTTCAGAGATTGGAAGAGGATCGGCGGTGAATGGACAATAAAATGAAAAATCGATTTGAAGCAAACGAGAAGAACAAGAACGAGAAAAGAAAGATCTCACAAAGCTCGGTGAAACATAAAATAAAAAAAAAAAAATAAGTTCGTTTCATGATCTAGCTTCTAACGATGCGCGCGCGCAAAATCGCTCTGGCCAACTGACCCGTTTCACAATGCATTTAAAAGCCACACTCATACAATGCGAGCTTCAATTTTCTTTTAGCTCTACTATTTTTTTCTCTCTCTGTCTCTTTTTTTCTATCACTGATTTTTAAGTTCCTATTTTATTCTTTTTTTTTTTCTACTCTCACACTCTTATCACTCGCTCTATCATGCAACCATCTCACTGCAGTAGTACGACGCTCCACATCAATTTAGATCGTTTGTTTCGGCGAGAGCGCGATTCACGATTTTTCGCGAATAAAAGTAGACGAAAGCAGAGCGTATAGCTACTATCTTGCCGTCGAGTCGGAGATTGATCAAGCTTCCTCCATCTAAGGCTTCCGAGCGCGACGTCTAACGACTTTTGTGATGCAAGATCTTTCTTTGACCGCGTTTCCGTTGGCCTGTTTCGTCGTGAGTCGATCACTTGACGTGTAGAACAATCATGGAAACCGAAGGACAACTGTTGCTTTATAATTTTTAAAAGGAGCTGTCCTTTACGTTCCATTTTATCGTT
>SMSQ01019222.1:9698-20829 GCA_019453375.1 Ctenoplectra terminalis | reverse complement strand
GCAAGAAGAATCGGGGATCGAGCCTCGAGTTCCAGTTGCAATCATTGGACTTTCGTTTAAACATTGAAAACAATTTTAGAGAAGAATTCTTTGTCTCCGTCGTAGGATCGATCGTATCGTCTGACCTTTTTCCAGCATAATTTCCAAAGTACCTTTGAAAAGTTGAAAGCCTCCTCCACAGGGCGGATGAAAAATCACCGGGATTTCCGCGTAATGCGCGTAAGCCACGCGTTTTTACGACTACGAGGCGTTCGTCCGGTATGCGTATATAAGTCGACTTATGTAGGTGGAACGTGCCGGGGATGTTTCAGGATACGACGATCTCCCTGACGGGAGCACTGTTCCTGGCCATTATGGACGATACGTGTCGAGCCCATAAACTGCAGCTCGTGTCGACGCGTTAAGGGTACGACTTGCCTAAAAATCAGGGCTGCTTCTGGAGGGAAGCTCGAGAACCCTACTTCCGGCCCACGCATGCCATCGCCGCAGGAAACGTGGATCTTGGCCGCGAAGTGGTGCATATGATTCTTTCGAGGGGGAGAACGTGAAAAGTTTCGTCGAAACGGGTGAAAGTTTCGACGCTGATTTTTCCGCGCGACTGATCGATGAAACGCTTCGTTTCTCGGGCGATATTCGATCGAAAATTAACGTTGAAAATAACGCAAAAATATAGTGCATTTATTTTAACCTGTACGTAAAATAGCGATTAGAAAGTAGTCGTTACACCGCGTGCAATACTAACGGTACGCGCGACACGGAGCTTATTGAAAGGAATAAGAAAAAGAAAATAGCGCGAGAAAAGAAAGGAAGAAAGAACTGATGAGAAATGCATCGCGATCCGGTGGCAGGGTGTTCCTTCCATTTCGACGTGTATTTTTCAGCGCGTCTGCGGTCGCGTAATTAGCATGAGAATAATGGCCAGCCGGGTTTCTTAATCAAACTTTTTAAATAGGATCCTCCCTCCGTTTCGCGGAAACTCTGACCGCCGGTTTCTTAACGTCGAATGCTAATCTGCGGGTCCGTATATCGTTGCCTTATCCAGCCGTTCGCGGTGCCTGACGGATCTCCCTGTGGCTGCAATTGAAAACTGGAATTAATGTTAATTCCGTGGACCTACACCGTCTCTGAATACCATGATCGAACGCTCTGGCTGATCGTAAAACGTTTCACCATGGAAAAAGACGCTTCTATCGATTTCCTTTTCGCCTTGACTAAAGTGAATCATTGTTCCGATATTGATTCGATAATTAGATATCGTTCCTCGAACTTAATCTAACCCCGTTCCAAGTATTTTCTCGTTATAAATCACACATCTATTCGTAGATACGTATTTTCAACTATTTAAACCAAGTTAACTAACGATTCTCGATGAAACATCGTACGCCGAACGAAACTATAAAATCCTCGAAACCCACACGGTTCATTTATCGGCCACGAAAGTAGGGTACGCATCAACCTCTTCAACTCGTTAATTCCCCATATGAATAACAATAAACGTGGCCATCCATGGTCACCGTCATCGTCACGCTGTAACTCGATTATCATTCGATTTACCACGGTTTTGCCCCGCTCGTGTTCGATCCCTACGCGCAAACATTTCGACTCCGATCCACACACCCCTTTTCCTCTTTTTCTCTCGCAGCAACCCCTCCCCACCCTCGAGTCGTCTGGCCAGGCCACGGGTGAAAGGCAACGGGAGAGAGCAACCCTTTGCCCGTTTTCCCAATTCGATGGGAACGCGAAAACGCGTTTTCGAGCGTTTCGCGAGGTTGGATGGAGCCGGTCGGCTGACTGGCTGGGGGTCGTACGGGGAGAGAGAGCTCGTTTACGGTACAGCCCGTTTAGAAATCAATGTCCACGATATACCAAGAACCATTCTCTTCAATGGCGAACTCGTTGAAAAGTATTTCGTGTATGTCTGCCTTTGGAGGTTCTTTTTTTCCTTTTTCACAGGAGAAACCCTTTGAGGAATTGCTTTTTATTTACATTCCGTGCGTAATCCAAGCACGATAGTGACGTTTGTTACTCGATAATGATTATTGTGACTTCGATTGATTCGATGATCGATCGAAAAGGAACTACAGACTTTCTGTTTTTCTTTATTTTTTTTATTTCTCTCTAAAGCGTTATATAATTATTGTTCGCATTGACGTCGGACGAACGGTGTTCGTCACAGTCCTGTCCCATAATAGAGACACCCCCGATGATTCAGTAGCTTCAACGTTTCGCCGAATCGACGGTCTATTTTCGACAGTAGCCCGCGTATCTGTGTTACGAACACCGTCGAATTCTTTCGTACCATCGAATTCCTACATATACGTGTAGAAACTACGGTATCCTCTCGAAAATTTCAGAACATATCGCAACGAATCCCTGATACAACTGTACGTGTCTTATCGCGAAATCTCCAAGCTTAACATCCGATAAGATAAGATTGGTGGCGAATAACACGAATGAACGTAGTTATCGAAAGAAATTACCAGGTGACCCAACGATCTCGCAACAGGCAGCGTCTTACCGGTACCAACTATCGTTTCTGCATCCTTGAACGAGTCGATCGAATATTCCGGCAACGATTCGTCCTTTGTTCGACGAGGAGGAGCCACGTAAGCCAGCCGAGGAACGGGAGAACGGAACGCGTCCGTGGAAACGGGAAAAAAGCAGGAACGCACAGGGGAGTAGGGGCTGAAGAGGTGGAGGAGGGAGGGGTAGGAGGCAGACGACGCGTCGTTACGCGACGGAATACCATTATCCGGATAATGGGCCGGCAATTAGCTCGGCGGCGTGCATAAATCTTCGCGTGAAAGGACAGGATGCCTGGTATTTAAATAAATAAGTAGCCTCATTGTCCGGCAACGGGCGTCATCGGGTCACGCTGGAAGCGTGAAGAAGGAAAGGAAAAAAAAATGCTAATCAGTCCGAAAACTCCGCGAGAGCCCACTGGACCCACGCACCGTGTGCGCGTGCGTGTGCGTCCTCTTGGTGGAGAGACACGGCATTTCACCGCGACACACACGAGCAGGAGAAGGTAAAAAGGAAACGCAGAAAACCAGTAATTCAAGCGACACGACTGTCGACGAGCCGCTTTCGAGCGTTTAACGAGGACAAATTTCGTTTAGAATCGTCCAAGGATCGCCCTGTCGAAGGTTCGCTATGTGCTCCGTGTTTCCCTACTCCCAGCATTCGTATGCATTTTTGTGGACAGGATATGCATTATTAATGCGGCATCAGGCCCCAACCCTCGAACACTTCGCCGTGACGAATCCGACGAAAAGGAATCTTGAAACGCGCTGTCGGGTTTCGATTACTCGGGGGTGGCAGGAGACAATCAGCGAGAAGAGGGAAACGATGATCGAAGGACGACGTTGATTCCTTCGTCGAAAAATTCAATTTGAAATCCTCCATCGACTGTCCTGTAAAAAAAAACTCCTGATTACCATCGTCGATGGAAGGATGCGAAACGACGTTGAGCAGGTTTATCTGGTCAGCGAGGACGCAGAAAATAAAGCCAGGAACGGAATAACGCGCGGCAGAGAAGAAATATAGGAGAAAGAAGCGAGAGCGAGGGTGAAAACTGGTAGAGAAAAAAAAGGAGGAGGAAAGTTAACCGCAGTGGACGCGTGGCTGCACATCGTCCACCCTCGTGGCCCGTCTCGATCCCCCCGTGCACAGGATCGACGCATCGCGACGCATCGGGGGTGAACGTGGCCGGTGTGCAATCTATCGAAAGATATTCATGGGGCTGGCCGTTGGTCCCTGTGCTCACGTCCCCATCAGCCATAACCGTCGCGTCACGAATGTCTTATTGATTGCATCCAGCCGAACGGAGACGAGCACAGGCAAAAACAGAGAACCGTAGAGCGTCCGGAGAACGATCGAAAGAGATAGAGGGAGGAAAAGACAAAGAAGGGTGGGAAGAAGAGAGAAAGAGAGAGAGATGGCGGAAACGCGAACAACCCCTCCAGCTTGATATAACGCGGCAGGAAAACGGGGAGAGGAAGTTAGCCCGGAAGCGGCGAATATGCGTTTTGGATCACCGCCGGATGTTCACAGGGTTGATGCTGTTACTGTTATCGTTGTTGTTACTGTTGCGCTTGCTAGAGATTCGTAACACTTGTGTACTACTTTGAACATTGAATTCAGGCCCATTTGTCCCATCGAACGGTATGGTTTGTTCTTGTTTTCGATTAAAATTGAAAAATTCTAGAAGATAATAAAAAAAAAAGTACTCGATCCTGGATGGAATTAAGGGTTGACGTAGGGGATAAAATTTGACGGGCTTGAACGTCACAGAGAATACGACGGATCGGTGAGATATTCGTGCCGCGAAATAACGCGAAAGACCAGACGAGAAGGGGTAGAATATAGATCCAGATCGTCGCCGGCAGACGACGTCACGGGGTTAAAGCCGTCTCTTGCGTCCACTCTTTTCCACCCTCATTTCCATCCAGCCGTTCCACGTCGCTTGACATCGACCACCCTTATTGGGAATCCGAATTCGGCATTTGCTTCTTTCATTTATCAGGATTGTTGAGCTTGACCGGCGATCTCTCTCGACAATCCTCTAAATCGGTCCTTTTGCTCGACCACTCTTCTTCTCTCTTACACTCTCCGTCTCTTCCCTCTTCGTTTCTCTCTCGGTCTCTCTTTCCACTCTTTCGAAATATCTCGACGTTCTATCCATCACTCCCGGATTCACGCGGGAACGGGCTTAACGTGCTCTCCTCAAACGTTACTTTATAATTTATTTTCCCGCTACGCTGACACTGGATTTTTTTCTCTCTCCCTCTCTTTCTCTCTGTTATAAAAGGAGCATACCAGAGCGGGTGAACCTTTCGTTAACTCGAAACGAACGTCAACCTCTGTTTCAACAGTTTTTCTAGCGAATTTGAGTTATACAAAACCGGCCCAGACGAGTTTCCCTTTATCGAGAAAGACTCGTGATCGCTGGTCCCGTCCTCGCGACCAAAGAATCGGCGATAGTCGCGATTTTTCCAAGCGTAAATCTGCCCGACGTCGACGTATGACACTTATCTGCACGCCGCGTATTCGTACGTGCGTAATTTAATAGATCGGTGACACAGGTCGGATTATCGGGATACCAGGGCTTTTATACGGACACCGTGACGGCAGAATGGTGTTAATAGACGCTGACGTTTCAGTCGACATCCTTTGGCTGTTCCTTTTTTTTTCGGGTCGTCTGATAACGCTGCTATCAACTGCTACGGAAAACGGTGCAGCGAGTATCGTAAAAAAAGACACGAAACGTTACAAACCAGGATTGATAACGAACTATTCCAGCATCCTGGATGTCCAATTTCCAATTTCCAATTTTCAGCAAACATTGTTTCCGTTGTAATCCCGAAACATTTCAGAAGCTGGAGTTGTTTCATCGGGGATTAATAATTATCACTCTATCTCCTCTATTAACGATAACACCGAATAACAAGGTGAATCCTTATCATTGACTCATCGCCAAGAACGTTTCGATAAATTCAGGAACGGAAGACGATCATCGCGAAGAACGAATCACCGCATCTCCTTGTCTGACAATTTTCTATATCGGTAACACGGTCAGGTTATTGAATCAACGCCTTTGTAGACACACCATAACCACACCATGAGACCCGAGCAGTAGGACGACCGGTAAAGAGGCATGGGACCGTGACTGCACGAGACGACCATGGCATTCAATGTACTCACGCCGCGGCTCATTGTGCCCCACTTGACTTTGTTGTCGGGGCCCTTTTGTGCCATTTCGTTCTCTCCTGCTCGCTCTCTTTATCCCCATCATCGGGCTCACTATTTTCCCGAGTCTCACTTTGTCTCACTTGCCACGACACACGCGTTTACTTTTACTCTCGAACACCGCTTTCTTTTGTTCGGTTAATTATCCTTGTTTTGTGCGCGTTAACCATCGGCGAGATTTCTCGAATTGCCTTCGAATACGGCGACCAGAGGGTGATCGAGGAAGCGGAGAGATGTACCCTTATGCGAAGGCTCGATGTAACGGTAACAATATTTTAGTTTCTAGATAATACCCGATAGACTCTCGCGTATCGTTGGAATTTGTAGTCCATGGAGTTGCTCGTTAACGATTAAAGTAATTAGAGACTTATTTTGAAAAATTTTAAACATCGAAGGATTCGACTCGTGCATCCCTATTTCTATAGATAGTCTGACTGATACATTAATTCCGCGCCGTACGCCCCCGCTGTACCGTGTTTCTTCATTTTTTTTATACGGTGGGTTGCACGTGCGTCCGACAGGTATCTATCCATTCATGTTTTTGTTCCGGCGCTCGCGTTTTCCATATTTTGCTTTCGTTGTCTTCTCGACCGGAGAAAAAAGCCTTGCCGCGTTGCACGTTGCGTTCAATTTTTTACTTTACAATACGTGACATTTTCGGTTCAGATTGAAAAGGTCGTGTCTACTGTTGCGGCAGTTCGAAAAAAAACCTGGCTTCAAATTTGTCTCATTGTCTTCCTGGCATTCCTCCGACGTTGCACGACTGAATCAACGATTTTGCTTTCTCCGTCGTTAATTTTAACGCTAACGCCGAGCCGATCCTTGACCACAGGCTCATGAACGAAGGATACGCGAGAAAAATTCTATTCAAGGGCTGGGGTTCACCCTTGTCCATCAACGCAGCCACGAGTAGCCCCATAGAGTCGTCTTATAGCGCCTCGTAGGGCGAAACTACCCCAGGCATAACCGCGTTGCTAATCCGGCGCATAGTTTATACGTCATTAAACCTCATACGTCGAAGGGTAGTCGTCAGGGGTGGAAGGGTGGCATGCGAAGAATCCGCGGACGTCACGACGTATATTGCCGCCTACGGCAATGGTGTGCGCCGCCTTTTCTATGGGAGGAGGCGGTGGTGTTGCTAGCAGGGCAACGCAACCCTCCAGGGAGAGCTGTCACGTTGAATCATCCCCCGGAGATATGACAGAGGCCTTCCACCGACGACGAGGGTGACGTCGATCGGCGGTCGACCCCGAAATCGAGATTAAATGTCCATCCACAGGGTCCCTTCTACTCGTATGCTCTTCCTGTCGCAACTTGGCAGACGCGGTCGTCTATTTGTGACGCACTATCGGTAGAATTTTTTAACGTTACAAATGATTTCTTAGGAATAGTATTTTATATCGCGTTTAAAATACTTGCGATCGGTTGGTTCTCATCGGATCTTCGGTTTCTCGTTTCTCGTGCAGCCAGCAAGATCGCTCTATGATTTTAGCCAAGGGGGTGGAAAAAAGGAAGACAGTTCTGTGGGGGGTGGAAACAGGGAGAGAGGTTGAGCGAGGAAGACCGTGCAAAGGGCATCATTCTAATTGCCCCGGACTTCCTTTCATCCCCTTTGTGCGACCCTCGGGTGCGCTTCCTCATCCACCCTCTCCCTTGGCCTCCCTTCGCCGACCACCCCCCGTACCAACGGCTCTAAGTCATTTCTGCGATTAATTTTTCCTTCCAATTTGCACGCGGCAGTAATTAAGGGGCTGGGGGCGCAGTACATCATCCGGCGTTTCGCCGATGCTACGGTTAAGGGGGTTGGTTTTAGTGCTCGCGAAGCGGACCGGCCTTCTTCGAAACAATGGCGGCTGTCTTGAGCGGTGAGATAGGATTTCGAGCCTCGAAAACCTTCGTGTTATCTCGTTGGATAAATACAGGCTGTTTCGAAATTGTCGGTTCAAATTTTTAACGCTCTTAACGACCACCGATTTATCGAGCGATCAATTTTGAAACACCTTCCGCGCCACGATTTCACGGTCTTTAAAAAATTTACGAGTCTTCCGCATTCGAGACGACAGAATTATTGTCGAGAAAAAATAGCAAGGGTCGCGTTGGTTCGTGGTTGCATCCTGAAGCTCCGAGGATATCCTACGACGGCAAGCCTTCGAGGTGTTTAATAACGATAATGCCTGAGATAGGGTGGTTTCGAGGGTGGTTAGAGGGTGGTTCGCCGGGTCGAGACTTGGTTCATTCACGGGCTCGCTCGTTCGTGCAGAGTTCTTCCCCGTGAATGCGCTGAATGCCTTCCTGCCGCTTTCTCTTTCTCCGTCCCTCCGTCGGACTAGTCGTCTTTCTCTTTTTCCAACGACTTTGTATCACGGCATGCATCCATCTCTCTGTAACTGCGCCCGTGTTTGCATTTATGCGCTTATCGCTTCTCTGAGCACTAAGAACCACCGGCGACCGGAAGTATCGTGTGCCACTCTGGAAGATTCCGTCGTCAAGACTGGTCGTGTATCTTTTAGCGAATAAGAATAACAAGGTCTGGACCACGTTGAATGATCTTAACACCGCAAACGTGTAACGTCTATAAAACAGATGAAACCATTGGGAACTTGGCGCACTTTCGTCGGAAAGAAAACTCAGCGCGAACGAAAGAGTAAATCACGCGTACGGACGGAAAATCCAGCCTTGACCCTCTGGTCAAAGAAAGGTGCATCGGCACGAAATGGAGCAACCGAAACGTTAAAGCATCGCTGGGGTGAAAGCAACGACCGCAGGATCCATCACAATTAGGTGACGATACCCATCAACGATAGAGATGCGACCAGAGAGAGGAACCACGAAAATCGAAAGCGAGTACCCGCGAAACCGCGGTCTCCCTTCCAGCGTGCCGCGACTGAAAGAGCGGGATCGAGTCTGGGGCTGGTTGTACGCGTGTAAAAGCAGCCTCTGGGCCCTGTGTTACGACTTTCGCAGCGACAAGGGGGGGGGGGGTTCCGCGTTTTACGATACACGACTGGTACGCCGAATTTCAGCAAGCGAACGAGCGAGCGAGCGAACGACCAAACTCGAGGGAGGAAGGGAGGAAGGGAGGACAGTCTCTCTGGCTGTTGGAAATCGACGAAGTGGTGTGTCGGCTAGCGGGGAGCTCGATTTTCCTCGTGTGTCTGTCGGTACGTCCGTTCGTTCGTTCGTTCATACGTTCGTTCGTCTGGCTGACTGGTTGGGTGGTTGGCTGACTGGCTGGCTGGCTGGCTGGCTGAGTTTGCTGCCGCTGCATCGAAACATGTAAGTCCAGGAGGGCAATAATAGATCCCACAATGCCACGCGAGCTTTTCAGGGCCTCCCGTAGGTGGTGTGGGATGTAGGTGGAACGTCAGACGGGTTAGGAGAGGGTGGTTGCCGCTAGCGTGGCCTACAAGAGGGGATGGAAACGAGGTAGCTCATCAACTAATGGCCCGGACCGGAACTGAACTACCTTCTCGTACGGACTCGCCTACGTTGCCTCCGTGGTGCACGTGTGTGCACACGTCTGTGGATCCACGCGTTTTCCCACTCTTCGTTGCTCCACTCTCTCTCTCTCTCTCTCTCTCTCTCTCTCTCTCTCTCTCACGAACCCTTTTTTCTCGCTCGCGCTCCCGCTCGTCACGACGGTCCTCTCCTATCCGCGTTCGCGTCGCGACGAATAAATACCCTACGCTCGCCTTGCGCGACGTCTACCAATCTGGATTGCACCCGTGCTACTTCATTTCGGATGTTTAGCGTTATTGCTGGATAAGCTGGCGCCGATGTAGCGATGTTCCAATTCTGTGGAGAGAAATCGAGTGGTTTGGAATTTCGTGAAACTCTGTATAGAAGAATGAACGACCTTCCCGCGGAGATCCCGCTTGGTTCCTTCTGCCAAACGATGTCCATTCGAGATTCGTGCAAGTGCATGGAATTAAATGCGCTTTCTTTTTTCAACAGAGATTTGAACAGGAACACTTTTCTAGTCGTTTGTAATTCGCAAAGAAATGGACTATCCCTGTTTCGCGTACTTTACAGACGGCCATTTAACGTTATTACCCGTTGACTAAAAAAAAAAAAAAAAAAACACACGAGGTAAAGAAGCGTTAACGTTGGGTGACCTTAACGGAAGCTCGTCCTCTCCTTTCGCACAGATTCAAAGGAACCTCGGTACCAAAGAAAAAGGGTTCGTTCTTGTAGGGTGAGTCGGAAGGAAGGATTCGCATAAATCCACCCTCCTCTGACTAGCCTGAAACCACCCCACGAGCGGGCCATGAATATTGATCAGCCCCGTTCCACCGTACATCGTCCTGCTCTCACGCACCGCGTCCTTCCATCAGGACTCTATTTTCTCACTCGTTTCAACCCCCTTCCATCTAGCTCTTCTGTTTCTCCTTCTTCTTGTACGGTCTCTTGTCTCGCGGGCCCTCGTGACCCGTCAAACGGCGAACTCTATCTACGATAGACTTTATCTTGACGCGATCTAGTTATGCTAGGCACGACCGACTACGCAGGATCGTTGCGTGGGATCACCCCACGATCATTGAATCCTATTCTATCGTCCGTCCATCTTCGTGTCGTAGTCAGGAACATGTGGTTTCGATCGATGCATCCATTAGAGACTACGGTTCTATTCTGGGACCATAGATCATTTTAGTTTTCGGTTTCTTCTTCGAAACTACATCGATCTGATTCTTTCGAGATATACTTGATAATGGTGTATGGGATTTAAATATTTTTTTACCGGTTAAAAATCGCAGCGATCGCTGTGAACCGTGTATGGTAAGAAAAAAAAAGGTCCAGAAGTCATCGTCGCGTCCATCGGCGCCGTTCGAAGGGTGACTTCAACCCTTTCGCCGCGAAACTTTAAGCGAACGATCAGGGTTAGGACCGAGGAGTTTTTAGCGCTTCGAGAGTTGCCATGGTAACAATGGTAGGCCGTTATTAATCCCCGACGAGAGCGGCGAAGAATGGAGGAACGAAGGGAGAGAAGGAAAGAGGGCAGAAGACAGCAAGGGAGAAGATTCTCCCCTGTTCTTTCCTGTAGCTTCTGATCCTCTCATTTTGCATCTCCTTCCTCTTCTTCCGCTCGCCACGATCGTCGCTCTTCTTCACCACGCGAGTTCCCGTCTCTCCTTCCAAAGGTGTCGAAGACGAAAGAGAAAGAGAGAAAGAGAGAAAGGGAGGCGTCGACTGGAATTAGGAGAAGGCTCCGTCATTATACTCTCATCATTCACTTTTCTTCTGCTTGTCTTCCTTCCTCCTGCTTCACTGGCTTAACCTTGGCACGCTGCTTGCCTTCTCTTGACCGTATCTTGCCTCTGCCATTTTTTTTCTTCCTCCGCTTCTTTCTCTTTTTTCCGACATTCGACCTATCATTGTTCCCAAG
>SMSQ01019221.1:0-21907 GCA_019453375.1 Ctenoplectra terminalis | reverse complement strand
ACCCTGTGTGGCTCTGTGTGACTTAAAAGTTATAAACTAGTGTATCTACATTATAAAAAGTTTGTTTTATCTAGTTATCACTGTTCTATTAAATTTGATTACTGTACTACATCTGTAGAAATTATGTTAGTTAAGAAATCTTCAAATCAAAGTGAAAGACTGTAAGCAATCGTAATTTTTTCTCCAATAAGCAGACAAAATTCGGGCTATAAAGGGTCCTTTCGCTACGAAGCACGTATATTATATTATTATATTATATTATATTATTATATTTATATTATTATATTACATATTTTTATAATCTTTTCGTGATCCTATAATTAGATCAATAATATAAATCCACCTTTACGCACGGACCAGAATTTTCATAATTTTTTTAATAATTATATCAACTGTATACACAATTTTCGAATCAAAGCGAAAAACTGTAATCAATTTAAATTTTTTCTCCAATAAGCAGACAAAATTCGGGCTATAGAGGGTTAATCTTTTCGAGACGAATCTTTTTCCGACAATGAACGCGATGATATAATAATTTTTGTGGCGATAGGTATGTGTAATAGTTGGGAGATTAGGTTAGTTTCGAGACATTTTTACAAAAATAAAATAATTATGAGTAAATATCTGTGTGCATAAATATACACAGAAAACAAATAGGTATAATGCAGCTCATTTATTAATATATTAATAGACTGGGGATTTTTATGCATTTATTGAAAATTTGAAGGCAGAAAAATAAACAGAATGCATCAGGTTAGCAATAATCGTCTTTCTATGCTTTGAAATGCAACTAAATTCAGTTATAATCTTGAAAATAAAAGGTGACATAGCGATTCAAATGGACAATATTTATTGAACATTATGGAATTAAAATATTTCTCTTTATAAAAAAAATCGCGTTTCATTTGCATGTTAAAATTCGTGCCAACTTTTTGGCCAATCTAATATATAAATAAATTTAAAATAGTAGTCATTATATTCAGTTTTATAGTGAAAAAATAAATATTTGGAACGTAAACTTTTTATTATAAATTCTTAATTTAACCCATTTAATTCGAACATTAATAATAAAGATCAAATACTTAAATTTCTGAAAGATATTAAGCTTTTCTATAAGCTTTAAACATTTTTTTTTAGAGACTGAGTCGCTGATAACCCAACTTAATGGTTGATACGACTTAAAATATACAATTTAAAATACTAATAATAATAAAGGATTTTGTTAAACTTAACACTTTGTTGACCGGGAATTTTACACAGAATTTTACACTATGTCATGCCACCGGCTATTATTTTGTAATTGAATATGGAAGTAAAACGTTCTAAATAAACTCCAATAAATTTTATCATGATTGCCGAAGAAAGCATTTATTTTAGAGAATTTGGAAACCTGATTTTTATTATCAACGTAATTTCTGATATTAGGTTTTTTTATTCTGTAATATCTTGTTTGAATAGCCGTTTTATCATTTAGGTTCGAAAAGACGAGTTAACTCGTCACCGGTCAGCAAAGTGTTAAGAACTTTTCTCTTGACGAAATTCTCATTTTAATCCGTTTCGCCACTGCCTACCCTAGAATTTAGCGAATAAAGCAATTGCCAATCTAACTTTCATGTTTCTAATTATATCTATAAAAATATGAATTTGCATAAAAATCAGCAGCGTGTATACCAGTTTTACCTTTACATATAAATGAAAATATAAATTGCGTAGCACCGTCTACATAATTTTTTTAATAACCTGGCACTATCTTCGCGAAGTATTCTCCGAATAATTTTGAAAAGCTGAAGCCGTATCGGATAATATAAAGTACAAATTTAAACGATCCCCGTTTAAAAATAATTTCTTTCTTCCTCTCTTTAGTAAGAATAGTCACCAGGAAAATTTGTGGAAATAACTTTGAAATTCTTCTCGGAATCTGTGAATTTCACAAATTTCAGAAACGACTTTCCCGAATCGCGATCCTAAACGTGATATTCCACAGGTAATGCTTGTTTCATGGATGATAGAGGAGGAGCCGCTTGAAATCGATGTGCATACCGCGTGTTATCGTACCGAGGCACATTGTCGACATTCGAGAAGGATACAGATAGAGAAAGAAACTAGAAACGGCCAATTAAGGGCGAGGATACCGAGTTCTGTGATTGCATACCTCGTCGGACGGATATAGTTAGCCTACCGACAAATTCTTCGACGGTGGTCAAGCCGCCATTTTTGACGTCAATTATATCGAGAACGCTTGTAAATTAAACCTCGTAGGAATTGTCGATAATTACCATAAGTTATTGGGAATCTTCGAATTCTGTTAATCGATAAACCACTTTAAAACCAGGCTATTGGAATTTATAGAAAGTGGTATATCGATTTTCTATTAGCCAACAATCTCTTTTAAGGTCGTTGATGTATTAATTTATATTAGGTTGCCGCGTGAGTTTCTTGCAAGAGGTGTAATCGTTTTCTAATTTTTTTTAAACCTTGAAAATTGCGAGAAAAATATAAACATTTGCGTAAGATCATTTTTTTAAAATCTTTGTTGTTCATAGAGAATAAATCATACGCGGTTATGGTTTTTAAACTTGATCTAAAAATTGGGGGCTAGTAATTACTATTAATAGTCAGCTTGATGGACAATGGTAGATAAATGGAATATAATAGTGCAGCGATAGAGAATGTTTAAGATTTAAAAAATATAGATACTATTACTAAAATATAGATAAATATAGATTTATAGATAGAGATAAAAATATAGAATAGATTCGGAATTATGAGATATTACTTATTATATAATTAGTATTACTATTGTATATTAGTATATAATTAGTATTACTATTGTATATTAGTATATTATTAGCATTACTATTATATCGTAGTATACTAATTAGTATTTCTATTATATCGTAGTATACTAATTAGTATTACTATTATATCGTAGCATACTAATTAGTATTACTATTATATCGTAGCATACTAATTAGTATTACTATTATATCGTAGCATACTAATTAGTACTACTATTATATCGTAGCATACTAATTAGTATTACTACTGTATATTAGTATATAAGTAGTATTACTATTATATCGTAGTATACTAATTAGTATTACTATTGTATATTAGTATATAAGTAGTATTACTATTATATCGTAGTATACTAATTAGTATTACTATTGTATATTAGTATATAAGTAGTATTACTATTATATCGTAGTATACTAATTAGTATTACTATTATATATTAGTATATAAGTAGTATACATAAGTATATACAAATAGTATATATAAATTAATTTTTTAAAATATAGATAAATCAGTTTGTAAATTTTAAGTCACACGGTCCCATAGAGGG
The DNA here is from genome assembly GCA_019453375.1 of Ctenoplectra terminalis. Classification (NCBI taxonomy): domain Eukaryota; kingdom Metazoa; phylum Arthropoda; class Insecta; order Hymenoptera; family Apidae; genus Ctenoplectra; species Ctenoplectra terminalis. The sequence goes on along the minus strand of SMSQ01019221.1, from coordinate 18,561 downwards.
TTGAATCACATAATATGCAATGAAACTATAATATCTTCAAGAATCGAATTTTCTAGTATACTTTATAGCGAACAGAACTTGAAACTACCGCTAATTTGACTTTCAGTAGAACATTAATCGTAAAAGTTCCTTTTATTCGATTAAAGTCGCGCCAGTTAGTAATGTTCGTTTTATGTGAAAAATTTCGTTGCTTCCGCGCGACACTATAAACTTGTTGAAATAACGTGGCCGCTGAAACAGTCCACCTCTGCGTGATATACAGAAACCTTGTTTCTGAGTTGCTAACATTTATGATACTTATATACTGGCACGATCCAGGTGTTTCGGGCTTTCCTGGCTATTAATTGTCAAAGTAGTCAGCCTCTCCGAGTCATGTGTTTACGCTGAGAGCAGACTTGCAACTGACATAACCACGGGTTTCGCATTCAACTCCATCAAGAGGCAAACACCCAGGAAAAATGGGGAATAATGCTCCACTCTCGTTGAGTATGCAAAATTCGTCGAAAGTGTCATAGAAAATTACATAAAAATAAGAAGAAACGTTCATCGATGTATCGCTGACACATTTTCTTCGTTTAAAGCTTAATAGACGTTTAAAATCTTTATCTTATCTTAATCATCGTCATTTTATCGTGGATCTTTCTGTCGGTGACGAATGGACTCGTTCGATGAGCCAATTCGAGATTAAACTGTAGAGTTGTTCAACGAGTTCTTTGCTGTTCTTGTTTCAATATATTTAAAGCCAGTAAATGTTGAATATTGATTTCATGTTTGTGCGACTTTAACCCTTATAGTGTTTTGAGATTTCTGGGATAGAATTATGCATTGTTCGTTTCGTTAACTCGTTTTATTATTTTTTTCAGATATTATAGCTATTTTAATAGTAGAACTATCCGAGTAGTTGCAGTTTCTCAAATAAATTTTATAAATTTACATTGGTAGACTTCTAAAATTTTTTCCGTTTTTCTGTGACGAATAGGAACAAAGATTTATTTCCACTGCGTCTCATATTTTTTTCAAATACCTATTACTTTGAATTCTTTGGTAGAAATGGGTGGATTTAAATCGTCGGTGGTCCTAGGGTTAATACTGCATGTTTTGCATTTGTAGAATATTAAAGTATTGGTGATATGTGTTCGGTTTCTGAACAATAGAGTTCGTTAGAGTTCGTTACATAGAGTTTTTAAATTTTATTTTAAATTTTATTTGAAATTAGAGGTTGTTACAAATACATAGTTTTCTAATTTTATTTAAAATTAGAGTCTGTTACAAATACATAGTGTTCTTTAATTTTATTTAAAATTAGAGTTTGTTACAAATACATAGAGTTTTTTAATTTTATTTAAAATCAGAGTCTGTTACAAATACATAGAGTTCTTTAATTTTATTTAAAATTAGAGTCTGTTACAAATACAAAGAGTTTTTCAATTTTATTTTTAATTTTATTTAAAATTAGAGTTCGTCGTGCCACTCTATGCTCGAGTGTGACTTCTGATAAAAGATGATTAAAAGTTTAATAAAACCTATTAATTTTAACCCTATACTTTACCGACACATACTACTGAAACATTTCATAGTCTTCCCAAGATCCCATTTATCTCTCTCGAAATTATCCTAAAGGACAGGCAACAAAGGTTTGAAATTTTCCGCACAATAGCATAGCAGCCATTTTTTTTTTTTTTTTCTTTTTCGAACATACCTCCAGCTGGAACAGTTTCGCGGGATATGCCGATTGAAATCAAAATTCGGAGCGGCGTTACGTGATCGAAGGGGAGAACGAGCGTCGCAGACGTTGGCCCGCCGCCAATTATAAATTTGCCTTTATGCAAAAGGTGGCCCTGCGTGTGCTCCTCTTCATGTAAATTTCTCAGCGCAATGCCAAGCTACCGTCGCGGTGGAGAAATTGTTGTCCGGCCGTGGTACGGGTGGAAAAAATCGGTCGAGCAGCGATAGAAGCAAAATAAGCAACAGAAGGACGACTCGTTCCGTGAAACTTATTGAATATATGTGTCCAAGAGATTTGTTTCGATGAGGCAATTCGAATGCCGCTTTTCTGACTTTTTCTTCGTCTTTCCGTGCCTTCTTTTTCTGCCTTTCCAGGTTTTTTCCCTGTCTTTCCGTGATTCTTTTTTCTCTCCTTCCGTGGCTTCTTTTCTGCCTTTTCGTGTTTCTTTCTTGTGTCTTTCCGTGTTTCTTTTTCTGTTTTTCCGTGCCTTTTCTTTTCTACCTTTCCATGTCCTTTTTTGTGTCTTTCCGCGATTTTCTTTGTGTCTTTCCATGTTTTTTTTTCTGTCTTTCCGTGGTTTTCTTTTGCGTTTTACTGTGATTTTTTTGTATCTTACAGTGATTTTTTTGTAACTTTCCGTGTCTTTTTTTCTGTTTTTCCGTGGCTCCTTTTTTGTGTCTTTCCGTGGTTTTTGTCTGAATAGATCGAGGAAGAAGAGAAAAAAAAATTCACGTCGCGACGGTTCGATTGGAAGTACGCTTCTCCTGGAAATTTCGAATCCTCGCGCAGAGCAAACAAAGGAACACGACATGTTCTGCGAAAGTGTGCAAATACAAAAGATATAATATTTAGTTTACCTTCTGCACCGATATACCCAATTTTCATGTCGCGATTTCGCGGCGAACGAGATCGAAACGGAGGGATTTATGGCGGTGTGTTTGGAAAAAAGGAGGGAAAGGATCCCTTTGGCGAATGAAACGTTCGGAAATGTAGTCGGAATTGAAACTTTCATATCGGGCTTGAAATGATGTTTGGAAAAAAGATGTATTTACTTATTTATTGATTTCGTGTCTGAAAATATAGCAGAACCTACCGTATCCGAGTACCTTAACGCGTTCGAGACGGGTAACTTAGTCTTATGTTACTTCAAATTCTTTAACTCCTTGCTTTACGATTTCTTTTTAGTATTCATGTACGTTAGTAATAGCTACACAGTGATTTAAAATTTTCTCGAATGCAAAATATTGAAATATTATACGTAATTTATATTCGCTAATTCTCAATCTTATAAATTAAAATTGCAATTATAAATTATATTCGCTAATTCTCAATCTTATAAATTAAAATTGCGCATCTACAGAATACGAAATTATTCTTAAAAATATTTATGCAAGCAAGAATTTAAAGTTCGAGTTTACAACGGAACCGTATTTTTACAAATCTTGCTATAAAATAGAATTAGATTGAAATCTTGCTTGCATAAGTATTTTTAAAAATAATTCTGTATTCTATAAACAAATAATAATTTAAAGTTCGAATTAATACATTGACGACGGAACCTTATTTTTGTAAATCTTGCTACGAAATAAAATTAGAATAATTTCACGCTCACGTAAGTACCTTTAGGAATAATTTGTGTTCTAAAGATAGATCACAATTTAAAGTATAATTTAAGAAGATCATTTTTAGTACAAAATATTTAAATACAACATACGAGAAATTTCGTCACTCGTCTGTAAAGAGTAAAGATTAAACTTTATTAGAAATAAAGTATATTTTTATCGTATTTGAACCATAATTTGCGCTACGAGTAAAAATAAGTGATCGTAAAGCAAATGGTTAACCGAATACCGGTAAGGTAACCCTGAATCATTTCAAAATTCGTAACTAAGTATCGACAGCGTAGTTCCACCATATATTTTTTACGCAATTTGCAATTACTGTAGAAATCGTAATAAAATCCGAGCAATAAAATTTTGCGTGTAACTGTATATTTTCCCATTAGTTTGAATACGGTAGGCACCATAGTAATTGTACACGTTCGGTTAGTTCAATTTTGTATGGCGAACGCAAGGAAACGGAATGAAATAGAATCGTGGAATATTTTTACAGGTCACCCAGCGAGAGAATTTTTCTTTCGTGGAAATACAGTTGGAGAAGAACGGTATACACGTGATTTGTCACGAGCCTCCCCGAACGGGGCTTCCTTCGGCATTAAAATGGCAAGATAAATTTTACGACACGTCATTGCGCGCGTTGTTTGGCAAATAAAAAGAATGCCGCTCGATTGTCGTAACTTGAATCTCTTTATAGCCTTGCACACGAGTTTCGCTTCTCGGAAGCTTAATGCAAGCAGCGTTATCGACGCTGCAAATAAAAATATCCCGGAAATTCTTGACAAAACGCCAAAACAATCGTCCATTTCTTTCGTTAAATATTCATCAAATAATAAAATCAGATATTTTCAAATGGTACGTACAGTTGGTCGGAAAAGTATCCGATTACGTTTAAACATTAAGGTTTGCGAATAAGACACTGAATCAAACATTTGAGTGTTTGTTTTTAAAATGGTGTATGGATCTTTTTAAATGAAGTGGAATGTATAAAGAAGAAAGAAGAATTATATTTTAAGGAAGCAAATATTAACTCCTTGATTTACAATCACGAGTTGTTGACCGAATAGAACATAGACAGGTTATATTTGTAGTATAATTTTATTTTATTCTTAACACATTGAGGACGGGTGACGAGATTTCTCGTGTTTTGTATTTCAGATCTTGAAAAGGCGGGAGTAGGAAACGACGATATATGAAAGGTTACTTTTAAAAAGTTATCCGTTCGGTTGAAATTTGAAATTAAGAGCTATGTTTAGAATACAATTTATTCTCGAAAGTATATAACTAAGAATCTATTCGATCGTAACTTTATTCTCTAGTAAGTTTTACAGAAACAAGGTCCTGTCGTCAATGCGTTAATTGTAATTTCAATCTATAAAATTGAGAACTAGAAAATATAAATTACGTATAATATTTCAATATTTTGCATTTAACATCGTGTTAAAATAATAAATAATTCTGGCTAATACGTGTAGCTATTTTAAAAATAATATGGCAAGGGGTTAATATTTAAGATAGCCGTATAATTTTATTTTATTTTTAATTGTAATTTCAATCTATAAGATTGAGAACTAGAAAATATAAATTACGTATAATATTTCAATATTTTGCATTTGACATCGTGTTAAAATAATAAATAATTATCGCTAGTATGTGTAGCTATTTTAAAAATAATATGGCAAGAGGTTAATATTTAAAGATCTATCTAAGATAGCCGTATAACCGCGTATAAAATAAAGATTCATGGTTAATTAATATAAAGAGAACACATTGCTATTTTTCTCAGTCGTTAGACACTCGTTTAAAATTTATTTTTAGGATTTCAATTAAATTGCAATAGGAAGACTAAAAGCACAGGAAGACAATTATTGTTCAGAAACTGCACGATCTCATCAGCCAACCTAATAGTTTTCTGCCTTCTAATTTCCCATAAATGCATAAAAATCTGCACTCTATTAATGTATTAATAAATGAGCTGCATTATACCTATTTATCTTCTGTGTGTATTTATGCGCACAGATATTTACTCATAATTATTTTATTTTTGTAAAAATGTCTCGAAATTAATCAGAAACGCGCTTAACCTGATTTTTTAAACTGTTACATATACCTATTGCCATAAAAATTATTACATTATTGCGTTCATTATCAGAAAAAGATCCGTCTCGAAAAGATTAAAGTAATTAATTTATCACGCACCATAAAAAAAAAATTTCTTAATCCAAAGGTACAATTAAATACTAAAGCGATTGTCTTCTCCTTATTATGTGCATCCTGTGTATCTATTAAACTAAATAATTTACTTCACGCACCATAGAAACAAAAAAAATTCTCTAATCGAAAAATACAATTAAAAATTAACACAATTGTTTTGTCCTTATTATGTGCATTCTGTGTATCTATTAAACTAAATAATTTACTTCACGCACCATAGAAATAAAAAAAAAATTCTCTAATCGAAAAATACAATTAAAAATTAACACAATTGTTTTGTCCTTATTATGTGCATTCTGTGTATCTATTAAACTAAATAATTTACTTCACGCACCATAGAAATAAAAAAAAAATTCTCTAATCGAAAAATACAATTAAAAATTAACACAATTGTTTTGTCCTTATTATGTGCATTCTGTGTATCTATTAAACTAAATAATTTACTTCACGCACCATAGAAATAAAAAAAAAATTCTCTAATCGAAAAATACAATTAAAAATTAACACAATTGTTTTGTCCTTATTATGTGCATTCTGTGTATCTATTAAACTAAATAATTTACTTCACGCACCATAGAAATAAAAAAAAAATTCTCTAATCGAAAAATACAATTAAAAATTAACACAATTGTTTTGTCCTTATTATGTGCATTCTGTGTATCTATTAAACTAAATAATTTACTTCACGCACCATAGAAATAAAAAAAAAATTCTCTAATCGAAAAATACAATTAAAAATTAACACAATTGTTTTGTCCTTATTATGTGCATTCTGTGTATCTATTAAACTAAATAATTTACTTCACGCACCATAGAAATAAAAAAAAAATTCTCTAATCGAAAAATACAATTAAAAATTAACACAATTGTTTTGTCCTTATTATGTGCATTCTGTGTATCTATTAAACTAAATAATTTACTTCACGCACCATAGAAATAAAAAAAAAATTCTCTAATCGAAAAATACAATTAAAAATTAACACAATTGTTTTGTCCTTATTATGTGCATTCTGTGTATCTATTAAACTAAATAATTTACTTCACGCACCATAGAAATAAAAAAAAAATTCTCTAATCGAAAAATACAATTAAAAATTAACACAATTGTTTTGTCCTTATTATGTGCATTCTGTGTATCTATTAAACTAAATAATTTACTTCACGCACCATAGAAATAAAAAAAAAATTCTCTAATCGAAAAATACAATTAAAAATTAACACAATTGTTTTGTCCTTATTATGTGCATTCTGTGTATCTATTAAACTAAATAATTTACTTCACGCACCATAGAAATAAAAAAAAAATTCTCTAATCGAAAAATACAATTAAAAATTAACACAATTGTTTTGTCCTTATTATGTGCATTCTGTGTATCTATTAAACTAAATAATTTACTTCACGCACCATAGAAATAAAAAAAAAATTCTCTAATCGAAAAATACAATTAAAAATTAACACAATTGTTTTGTCCTTATTATGTGCATTCTGTGTATCTATTAAACTAAATAATTTACTTCACGCACCATAGAAATAAAAAAAAAATTCTCTAATCGAAAAATACAATTAAAAATTAACACAATTGTTTTGTCCTTATTATGTGCATTCTGTGTATCTATTAAACTAAATAATTTACTTCACGCACCATAGAAATAAAAAAAAAATTCTCTAATCGAAAAATACAATTAAAAATTAACACAATTGTTTTGTCCTTATTATGTGCATTCTGTGTATCTATTAAACTAAATAATTTACTTCACGCACCATAGAAATAAAAAAAAAATTCTCTAATCGAAAAATACAATTAAAAATTAACACAATTGTTTTGTCCTTATTATGTGCATTCTGTGTATCTATTAAACTAAATAATTTACTTCACGCACCATAGAAATAAAAAAAAAATTCTCTAATCGAAAAATACAATTAAAAATTAACACAATTGTTTTGTCCTTATTATGTGCATTCTGTGTATCTATTAAACTAAATAATTTACTTCACGCACCATAGAAATAAAAAAAAAATTCTCTAATCGAAAAATACAATTAAAAATTAACACAATTGTTTTGTCCTTATTATGTGCATTCTGTGTATCTATTAAACTAAATAATTTACTTCACGCACCATAGAAATAAAAAAAAAATTCTCTAATCGAAAAATACAATTAAAAATTAACACAATTGTTTTGTCCTTATTATGTGCATTCTGTGTATCTATTAAACTAAATAATTTACTTCACGCACCATAGAAATAAAAAAAAAATTCTCTAATCGAAAAATACAATTAAAAATTAACACAATTGTTTTGTCCTTATTATGTGCATTCTGTGTATCTATTAAACTAAATAATTTACTTCACGCACCATAGAAATAAAAAAAAAATTCTCTAATCGAAAAATACAATTAAAAATTAACACAATTGTTTTGTCCTTATTATGTGCATTCTGTGTATCTATTAAACTAAATAATTTACTTCACGCACCATAGAAATAAAAAAAAAATTCTCTAATCGAAAAATACAATTAAAAATTAACACAATTGTTTTGTCCTTATTATGTGCATTCTGTGTATCTATTAAACTAAATAATTTACTTCACGCACCATAGAAATAAAAAAAAAATTCTCTAATCGAAAAATACAATTAAAAATTAACACAATTGTTTTGTCCTTATTATGTGCATTCTGTGTATCTATTAAACTAAATAATTTACTTCACGCACCATAGAAATAAAAAAAAAATTCTCTAATCGAAAAATACAATTAAAAATTAACACAATTGTTTTGTCCTTATTATGTGCATTCTGTGTATCTATTAAACTAAATAATTTACTTCACGCACCATAGAAATAAAAAAAAAATTCTCTAATCGAAAAATACAATTAAAAATTAACACAATTGTTTTGTCCTTATTATGTGCATTCTGTGTATCTATTAAACTAAATAATTTACTTCACGCACCATAGAAATAAAAAAAAAATTCTCTAATCGAAAAATACAATTAAAAATTAACACAATTGTTTTGTCCTTATTATGTGCATTCTGTGTATCTATTAAACTAAATAATTTACTTCACGCACCATAGAAATAAAAAAAAAATTCTCTAATCGAAAAATACAATTAAAAATTAACACAATTGTTTTGTCCTTATTATGTGCATTCTGTGTATCTATTAAACTAAATAATTTACTTCACGCACCATAGAAATAAAAAAAAAATTCTCTAATCGAAAAATACAATTAAAAATTAACACAATTGTTTTGTCCTTATTATGTGCATTCTGTGTATCTATTAAACTAAATAATTTACTTCACGCACCATAGAAATAAAAAAAAAATTCTCTAATCGAAAAATACAATTAAAAATTAACACAATTGTTTTGTCCTTATTATGTGCATTCTGTGTATCTATTAAACTAAATAATTTACTTCACGCACCATAGAAATAAAAAAAAAATTCTCTAATCGAAAAATACAATTAAAAATTAACACAATTGTTTTGTCCTTATTATGTGCATTCTGTGTATCTATTAAACTAAATAATTTACTTCACGCACCATAGAAATAAAAAAAAATTTCTTAATCCAAAGATACAATAAAAAATTAACGCGATTGTCTTTTCCTTATTACGTGCATTCTGTGTAACTATTAAAATAAATAATTTACTTCACGCACCACAGAAATAAAAAAGAAAAAATTCCCTAATCCAAAGATACAATTACAAATTAACGCGATTGTCTTTTCCTTATCATGCGCATTCCGTGTATCTATTAAAACAAATAATTTACTTCACGCACCACAGGAATAAAAAAGAAAAAATTCCCTAATCCAAACCTACGATAAAAAACGAACGCGATTATCATTTCCTTACTACATGCATTCTATCTCTCTTCTTCCGCCTCCAATCCTAATCACTCACACACTTTGGCCAGCTCTATCGTAACATTGAATCAACATTTAAAAAACCAAGATACCACAAACCGATCAACAAGAAAAAAATCTCCGAAACAAGACGAAACAGAAATACTCAACAATCTCTCGGACGGTGCGCTACGATCTTAACGCGATTACCGTATCGGTCGTTTATGTCACGCCGTTTCCCCTTAAATCCCGGCAAAGCGTAACGCAACCAGGCGCATTTTCAGGCGGCGACGTTACAACCGATCAGAAATTGGCCTATGGTAATTTCCCTCGTTTCTCTTGGCCGGTTGGAATCATGCCGGGCGCAGGATCCCGGTGCTCTTTTTTTCATTTGTCGTTCACGAAATTGCCGAATGCACGGGAGGCACACGTGCGCTCCTACAGGAATGGATGTTTTCCTGGCTTCAGGAATTCCGTATGAATATTTATGAGCGACCATCTCGACCTGGGCGCGGTGGATGGAATCTCTGCTTCCATCTCTCTTCTATCTTTTCCTCGTGTTCTTTTCCACTCGATACGCATCCTCTACCACTCCAGCCTATTCCGACTCGTCTCTGTCTGGCAGACCTCGGTCCATTCCTCTTCTTATAACCCGGTGTTTCTCTCTCTCTCTTCCTCCTTAAACGTTATAAAATCATAGTTCGGTTCTATAAACATCGTTAAAGCCGAGATCGAGGAGCTCGTTCCCGTGAGAGATGGAATTAACGGTAGAATGGTTCGAGTGAGCTTCGAATCCGCTTGGGCTCCTTCCTTTTGCTTTGCTGCAATTTATCAGTCGTTTTTTGTCAATCTCACTTTATCTGTCTGGTAAATTAAAAACTGAAATATGATCGATGCTCTTTCCTTTCCGTGTCATTGGAGCTGTGGTAATTACTGCTGATAGGAATATGGAGGAATATGGAGGATTGTGGAGGAATCGAGGGGGTTGAAGAGGGCTGTCCAATAAGTTCCTGTTTTCGTTCATCGAATGTTCGAGGCCGGGAGAAAATTAGAATATTGTTTTCAAAGAGACGTTTTAATCCTGCCACGGTCTTTGAGATCTGCGAGTCGCCACGATGCGTTTCTTTAAAAAAAGCTTTTTAATTTTAATATATTGCTCTCGTTTCCTGCTGCGGTATTTGTAATAAATATTCTATTTTTGTATCTTATTTTGGACAATTTTATTTTACGATACTTTCAGAGAGGAACGACGAACTGTATTTCTTTTTATTTTTATCAATCCTCGTAGGGTTTATTTAAAATGCTTTTAGAAATGTTTTAGTGAACGTAACTGACTGAGACTCAAATGGTTAACACGTTGCCGCGCACTTTTAATTTGACGATCGTGCTCAGAGACACATTTTTGTTTTCAGTTGAGAAAACGCATAAAAGAACAACTGATATGCTTTCTCGCATGCTATACCTTTTTTTTCGATGTATTACTCAATAATTAACAAGTGTGTGCGTTAGAACACTTCGTACTAACGCTGTTCTTTTTTTTATTGATTAAAATAAAATAATAAAAATTGATAAAATATAAAAATAAAAATTGATAAAATATAAAAATAAAAATTGATAAAATATAAAAATAAAAATTGCTAAAATATGAAAATAAAAATTGATAAAATATAAAATGACGGCTATAGCCGTCATTTGCGGCAACGTGTTAAATAACAAAAAATATATATATCTATACTTGAGAGTGGCTCGTGATTGTAAATCAAAGATTTAAAAAGAATTTTTTAATCTTAAGAAAAAATTGTCCGATTTTTATTTTTATTTTCTAATTTTATACGAGTATAATACAATATTGCAAGAAACATGGAAAACCATAAAATTAACACTAGAACTACCGAACAAGTCAAAATGACTCGTTCATAATTTCTTATAGAAATTTTAGAAATTTGCAATAATGAATTTTTGAGGATTTCCCGCAATTTCTTGTAAAAAATATGCATAAAGAATTGTTACCCTTATTATAAGTATTTTTCAAAATACCTATCATTTTGATTTCTTTGGTACAAATAACTCTAATTAAATTTAATCGCCGGTAGTTCTACCGTTAATTAAGATTTAACGCTTTTACTCGACGCTTGAACCAAAAATAAAAAAAAAGGTTTCTCAATGTAGAACACGTATCAGAATGTTTCACGAGTCTCGAGATAAAATAACCACTTTTATTACTTAGCGCGGCAAATAATGCAGTTTCCTCTCACGGATATGAAATCTGTTTCTGAGTCATATCTGGAACTGATACAAACTGCTCGAGGGGCAGTTCTAAAGCATTAGGGCCTTGTTTCCGGCGTCGAAAAACTTTCTTTTGTCGCAACCTTTCTCAAACTTATTCCCGGCCATCGATCCAATTTTTTCCTCCGCCCGTTCTTTTCCAAACCTTTCTCCGATCTGGTTCCATTTCAACGGAAATGGCAATATGGATGCAGTTTTTAAACTGCGAAGAGTTGGATGAAAAATATATGATCCATCCGTCTTCCTCCCGAAGAATCGTTCTCGCATTTTCCGGGGACAAGTTGAAGGGGTTTCCTCTGTCCAACGGGACCACAAATCTTTTCTTTGCTCCTCTCCCTATCGTTTCTACGATTTTCGACACATTTTTGTTATCGCGGCTCGTTTCTACGAAAAAAATGGCCGTAACAGATTATCATTTCATGATCTAATTTTTCTTTTATAATAATTCTGCAGGCTGACTCTGTTACGATTTTTCAGGTTTGTTCTTTTCGGTCGTACTCTCGTTTCTTTAAGACGTTGACACTAGAAGTATCGACGATTAAAGTGTACCTATTTCTACTAGGAAATTTGGAATAAGTGCTTGAAAAAAATATAGGATGCAAATGAGATAAATCTTGATTTGTGTTCGTTGCAGAACATCGCAAAGAATTTTTAAAAATTCATTTTTTCCGCGATTTGATTGATTCTCGAGGATACTGCGAAGAAATCGTCTTCTCAACAATGTCTTGGCATAAAAAATTCAATTTTATTCTGGTGTGCAAAACAACAATAAAAATCAAACATTTATTTACTATTCTACTATTTTATTTACTATTCTACTATTTTATTTACTATTTTACTATTTTATTTATTATTTTACGATTTATTTGCTATTTTATTTACTATTTTACGATTTATTTGCTATTTTATTTACTATTTTACTATTCATTTACTATTTTATTTATTATTTTACTATTTTACTATTCATTTACTATTTTATTTACTATTTTACTATTTATTTACGATTTTATTTACCATTTTACTATTTTACTATTCATTTACTATTTTATTTACTATTTTATTTACTATTTTATTTACTATTTTACTATTTATTTACGATTTTATTTACCATTTTACTATTTTAATAGTCATTTACTATTTTACTATTTCATTATTCATTTACTATTTTATTATTTCACTATTCATTTACTATTTTATTTACTATTTTACTATGTATTTGCTACATTACGAATATGTTTGTGTCCCGTAATTAATCCACGGTATACTAAAAACGTATTCATATCTGTCCCGCATACAACGTTTAACACTTTACCAACCAGGAGCCTATCCATTTTTTTCCAACCAACGCTCATTCACCAGAGCCTATCAACCGACTTTTTACAGCTAACGTTTATCTACCGCTTGCTGCTTAACACTAACACGATGAAAGTTATAACACTAGAACTACCGACGAACAAACTAGCCTTATTTATACCAAAGAAATCAACACGATAAGTATTAAAAAAAAAAATACGAATCAAGGGAAATAAATCTTTCTTCATATTCCTTACAGAAACTTACTAAAAATCCACAGAAATGCAGCGTTTTTATTTAATAGATTGCGTAAGAAAAATTACAAACCAGTCATTTTGACCACTTCGGTAATTCTAGTGTTAATTAACCCACAACAACAGAAAGCGCTCTCACGAATTTTAATTTAAACACAGAGTTGCAAGAATAAGCGTTTGTCTTCCCATACGATACCAAAAACCGAGCCGTTAACGATTTATCTATGCTCGAACGAACCGATCGTTAAAGTATTAAGTAGTAATTTTTTTGTATATTTCTTTCGAAGTCGTGAAATTTTTAAAAAATACCAGAATCGAGTCGAAAAAGATGCGAGGTTCGCAGCGGGGTTAAAATTGTGGAAAACACACGGTTTACGTGGAATAAATTTTCTAGCCCACTTCTGCTCAGGTTTTGCTTTAGTCTACTTCTTATTCAACTCAAAACTAGATGTTCGTTGTGCCGGAAAATGTTCATTCCGTTTCATTTGATTCTTGGAAAGGTATATTCGGAAAATTTCCAAAGATCGCGCGCCCCATTCTCTGTTCGGTCCGCAGTCTGAAACCTGATTGCCCTAATTTCCTTCTCACGGAAGGGAACGTTCCGAAATGGTCGATAATCTACGTCGATTTAAGTTCGCTGCAATTTACAACTGTTTTTCAGCTCTTGGTTGACCATTTACCTTCGATTTTCGCTTCTGGTGAAATAGAATTTTTGCTTTCTTAAATGAAACAATTTATCGATTGTACAGCACTGTGCAAAAGTCTTAGACCATCTACATTATCGATCTTGTAACTGTGATTAAACATATTTTAGAGAAGCATTTCTTAACACTGTTAAATTCAGATTTTTCCATATTGCCTTCCTTGTGTTGGTCACGCGTAATTTAATCTGGTGAAAATATGTTTTAAAAATTCTTTAACAAGCAGAGCCTCGATTAAAATATTATGGAACGCGTATGCAAAGTATAAAGGAAACATACGAAGAAAGCCGAAAAGGAAAAAATCAGCTTCTTAAATTGTCGATAACAGAATGGCGGGAAATGCAAAGTGAGTTTCTTAAAATTTTGTCAACAATTATCTAAAAAAAGAAAAAAAAACTGTGGTGTAGCGAAAGTAAAAAGAGAATACACAAAATATTGATTGTTTTAAATTAATTAATACTTCTCAATCTAATTAACACCTCGTGAATCTAATTCTTAAAAAAAAAGGAAAGAAATAACGTCGAAATAAAAATAATATTAATCCATCTTAAATTCGTTTCTAAGATAGCAAAATATTTTTTCTGCCAGGTGGTCTAAGACTTTTTCACAGTACTGTATATCTCTAATACTGGAAAGGAGACGTTAATTTTGTTGCAATTCATAACTGGTAACAAAATTTTCTTTTACCGATAAATAGACTGTGTAATTCTTAAATTTAGTAATATAATATTTAGCAGTGGATTGTGAATTTTTATAAATGTAATTTAAAAAAAAAAATTGAAACTAAATAGACAAATTGTGTTGTTTATTAAATATTATAATGAGTACTATATTTTTTGTTATTATATGCATTCTGTGTATTTTTGTGTCTTCAGATTTTTAATAAGTCTGTTTATTAGTCTATTTAGCAGCGTACTAATAAATTAGTACAATAAACTATAATATATAAAATATAAAATAATATATTAAATTAAAAAAATATAATTTATAAAATAAATTAGTATAATAAATTAGCTTTAGCCTTCAAATTTTCAATAAGTCTATTTAGTAGTACATTAATAAATAGATTTATTGAAAATTTTAAGGCACAAAAACACACAGAATGCACATAACAATAAAAAATATGTAAATAAACCCAAGATATATTATCAAATAAAACAACTACCCATCCACCATCTATATCTTTTTTTATTACACACATAAAAATCCACAGTCTCCCAAATATTTTACCGTTACATCTCACAAGTTAAATATTATTTTCTCAATAATTTCCCGAATCTAATACCAATATTACGAAGTAATAAAAAAAACCTAGCACAAAAGTATACGCGACGATCATAAAAATATTGCACCGTGAAAGTAAATTTTACGTACACTAGATACCAACATTAATTACATACTTTCCATGCTTTCGAAAAATTTTTACGTAACCCGTTGCTAAACAAGAGGAACGTGCAACAAAGAAATAATATTCTCCATAAATCAATGACACGTTCGCGCTCGTTCTTTCTATTCTTCAACAAATCTGCCAACCGCCATTATCTACACATTAGCCTCTCGAGACCTCTCTCGAAACCATCCTCCGTTGTTCAAACTACAAACGAGGCGAACTTTCTTCCAATATGCTTATCGCTGACTAGCTTCTGGGTACCAATAAAACACGTTGCAGGTTAACATGCCCGCGTGTTGTTGCTCGTTCCGTCGAGTTTCCCGTTTTGTAACAGTACAGCTCGGTAAAAGTTGCCAGGCGATTCTCACTCCTCAATGAACACCATCGACAGCGCGGCTTATTTATCGAAACTTTCGTGCTCTCAATTTTCCACCGTGCAACTTATCATTTTAAATTAACCTGTTCGCTCGGCGAGCCAATGGATAGGGGAAGGAAAAGGCCAGAAAGTGGCGGGAATAATTGGCGAGGAGTAATAAAAGGATCCTTAGCGAGATAAAAAATTTTCACGCTAATGGCTCTCGTAATATCGGACAAATCGCGGTATAATTCAGCATTGGTGCAATAAAAGTTACGTAAATTCACGGATAAAGGTGGATAGGAGAACGTTTTTCCACTCGGTTGTTCGCCAGCGAGACGGGCTCGTTCCACGGCCGTTCGTTTTGAATTCTTTCGCTTACCGGAAGACCGACCGTGGAAAGGGGAAGGCGAACTATTAGGGCTTATCACGAGCTGCCCCGAATCCCGTGAAATTTTATACCACCGTCTGGTTTTAAATGCCGCGGGTCTTGGGACGAGAAACTCTTTTGAGGGCAAGAGGAACATCCAGCCTTAATGGGAAATAATAAGGAACGTGGTCGTGCGCTCGATAGCGAGTACTTGGACAGAGATACGAGCAGGGCCGTACAAGAGGCCCGATCTTTTCACCTGTGTATCGACGTTAAAGTCCAACGAGGTGTTTTACGATCGCGAATAACACGATTTCGAGGCACCGGTGGCCACTCGGCTGTTACCAAGTTCATTACTGTCCGGATAAGATTTAGCACCGTTTTGTGAAATTTATTACCGATTAATAGATAACGCAGGGATTTTTCTTGACGCGTTGAAACTTGGAGGAATTCAATTCTGATATTTTTTATTTTAATCTGATGCGATTGGGGAGTTTTTTTTTTAGGGTGCAATTTTATTGGAAGTTTTAAATTTTATTTTAATTAATATTTAATACCGTTGTGTGAAATTTATGAACGATTGATAAATAACGGAGATTTTTCTTGACGCGTTGAAAATTGGAGGAATTCAATTCTGATATTTTTTATTTTAATCTGATGCGATTCGGGAGTTTTCTTTTTTTTTTTTAAGGGTGCAATTTCATTCCAAGTCTTTTTATTTTATTTAAATTAATATTTAATACCGTTGTGTGAAATTTATGAACGATTGATAAATAACGGAGATTTTTCTTGACGCGTTGAAAATTGGAGGAATTCAATTCTGATATTTTTTATTTTAATCTGATGCGATAGGGGAGTTTTCTCTTTTTTTTTAAGGGTTCAATTTCATTGGAAGTTTTAAATTTTATTTAAATTAATATTTAGTACGCGTTGAAAATTGGATAAATTCAGCTCTGACATTGCTTATTATAATCTGATGCGATTGGGGAGTTTTCTTTTTTTTTTTAAGGGTGCAATTTCATTGGAAGTTTTAGTCTTTTTATTTAACTTAAATTAATGTATTGAAACAGATATATGGACCCTTTTTTATAACTCCTTCCATAATTTTCCATAGTAATACATTATTATTTATGAAATATATGTATTTATACTTGTATTTATACATATATAAAATGAAGATGTCATAACGCGTTAACTATTTAAATAGAAAAATACACTCGGCGCCAGAATTAAAGCATCTCTAAATAGCTGAAAAATTGTCAAGCTTCAAACTATTATAGCTTCGTGTAAAAAAATTGTACAATAATTTTCCCAAGGATATTTTAACCCTTTGCATTCCTCTGGCGCCGCTATGGCGATATGCATAATTTTCTTCGGAGATTAAGTTGTAAATTAAATTCTGTATCTTCGTCAATTCAAACACTTCTTTTATTTTAAAATAAAGTAAATTAACCAAATAAATATAAAAATCGTAAACATTTATAATTTTCTGTTTCTCTTTCCAAAAGAACACTAAGTTTACACAGTAGTCCTCTGAAACTTAAAAAAATTCACGAGTGCAAAGGGTTAGAGGGTGAAGTCTCTATTTTCAATTCCATAAGTCGATTTTTCTCAAATTAATTATAACTCATTAATTTTCCTAAAATTAATTTTAACTCCTTAATGTTCCTCAAATTGATTTTAACTCATTAATTTTGATCAAATTAATTATAACTCATAAATTTTCCTCAAATTAATTTTAACTCATTAATTTTCCTCAAATTAATTTAACTCCTTAATTTTCCTCAAATTAATTAATAAATTAAATAAACTTTCTAAAATCCTCCCCACCGAATCAACAATAATAACTATCCTAAAGTTAATCAATTAAATATCGAAACAAAAATTTTTAAAGTAGCTTCTCAGAAATTTGTTGGTTAACTAAGACCTATGAGATCTATTCTTCTCAGAAATCTTTCCGAGTTGTTCAATTTTTCACCGAATTTCTCACAATTCGATAAATTTTAAAGTATCGTCTTCTATTTTCTCCCGTACAGTAAAATTCAACCGGTTGATTACCGAGTTGGTGAAACTATGAATTTGTGAGATTATCGACGAAAGCAAAGTTGAAGGTAGTCGTACACGACAACGGTTCGGAACGATGGAACCGTGATGGAATTACCGCGTGGACATTGCCTCCTACTTTGATTACGGCCCTGGACTTACGGTGCAACGCGTTTTAATGCCTACGAGAAGTGGCCGATCTCCTCTCGAAGAGCCGAGCGAAAGCAACTTTCTCGCCGTGCCGCGTGATCTTTCGCTTCACGAGTTCCTTCACGAACGACAATCCTACGCGATTTTCCATTCGACGAACACGTATTTCCAGCGAACAAACCAGCGACGCTTCTTGCCGTTCGTTTGACTTTGTCGTTTCCTATCGCAGTTCTCATCGTTCGAATTGAATTAATTAAGTCGTTCGCTCGGTAACATGCGCTTGTTACATTAATTTCATGTTCGGAATAAATA
>SMSQ01019219.1:0-11374 GCA_019453375.1 Ctenoplectra terminalis | reverse complement strand
TCTGCTCGTGACTATTACTTTTACGTAACATACGCTACCGCTCATAAGTATCCGAACGCTGATAAATTTGTCGACTCGATCAATTTCTAGCGATAGTATATAAATGTTACTAAAACATGTAAATTAATGTGAATTTAATGACTGGAAGTAATTACTACCTTCTTAAGGAATCGACACATTGTTAATTGAAGTCGGAAAAAAATGAAAAAGAAAATCTTTTAACACTCCCAAGGCCCGCACATTTTTGGGCGCTCTATAAACACTTTATACGATGCGTATATTCACTTTTTTAAATCGCATTTGGTAGCAGATATTCGCATAAAGTATTCTTAAATATTACTATATATTTTTTATACATCTTTTACATTTAAAAAAATTTTAATTACTTATTTTACAAGTTTGAATGATCCTTTAGCGTACGATACCGAGCGAAGCATTCTCCCTTGTTATTATCATTAGAAAACTGAAAATATAAATGATTTTTAAAAAGCTGTTTCCTTACGAATTAAAACGCCAACTTTGAGATAATAAAATGCTACACAACGATAAAACACTTTATAAGGTATGATGCACAGAGACACAGAGCTACCAATGCAATGGCTATGCCGACCGACTGATTTTTACGCTCTCAGAATGTTGACATTCATTTTTTTTCGCTAACCATTTGTTAAGGGAATACGCAAGACTTGGTTATCCTGGTAACGTAACAACAAAGTCTATTTTTAGTTCCTTAAATCGTCGATTGAGTCGAAGAAACCTGAAAACGAGATATCTCGTCTCCCGGCCACAACGTTCGAATTGCTAAAGACGAGATATCTCGTCTCCCGTACGCAATGTGTTAATTTTCTCCGAGTCTCTGATAATCGCGCGCATTCGAGATTGAATCGTACGATCAATTTTTATATCTTACCAGTTATTGTTTATTCGATTTCGCGTTAAATTTATTACCAATTAAAATGACAATCGGAAAATGCAAACGAACCGGCTTCCAAAATACGCGTAGATTATACAAAAGCGGGAGTGACGGACGGAAGTCCGACGGTTCCATTAACAGCGCGTGTTCCGGAATCGTCGAAGCATTAACCCGAAATAATTTCGGAGAATCACGTCGATCGGTGGATGTAATTCGATTAAAACCGGCCCCACACCGAGTGGTCCGCTATGCGGCATCATTGTGTCTTCATAATGGAGTCTTTGTTAGGGAGCCTGCATATCTGTGCAAGCGTGGATGCACCTGCACAAACATTTTCACGAGTCCATGGCAGCATCCAAGGTGAGCTCGTGGCCTTCGTATTTCGTGTACACGTACGTTTTTATACAGGGTGGTTCGGGTAGTTGGAATAAGTCGTATTGTTTGTGATTGTACTTGGGTTTGGGTGAGTCTAGGTGAATGGATTCTGTAATCCATTTTGGTAAGAATAAGGCAGGTTTTATGGTATGGGTAAGATATGTATATGTTTTTTTATCATCGCTTTACACACAGATTTATTTTTTTGAAATTTTAGTTGTTCCTCTTTGAACCATTCAGTTGCTTTTTTTTAAATACTTATTTCTAAATTCGATTTGGAGAGATGTGTGACTTATTCTACCGTGAACTATTCACCTTTTCCTTCTATTTATTTATAATTATAACGACCAAAAAAATGTGACTTATTCCTCTTCGAATTATTCACTTTTTCTTTTTAAATTTTCTTTTTTCTAATATCCTTCGGAAGTAACATATGACTTCTCCAACACTTATTTCTAATTATAATAAAAAAGGGGTGCATGATTTATTCTTCTTTGAATCATCCATCTTTTTTCTCTAACCATTTATTTCTAATTACAATAAAAAGAAAGAGATGCATGACCTATTCCTCGTTAAACTGTTCACTATGTTCCTCTAAAATTTATTTCTAACTATAAAAAACAAAAGATGTACACGTCCTCTGGGGACATGAGGTATTTCTAACTCCAATAAAAAAAAAAAAAAAAAAATAGGTATCATTTGTTCCAGCTACACGGACCACCCCGTATAAGCAGGTGCATATGCACGCGACGATGCACTATTCGCTTGTATTATTACTACATGGTTGTGTACGTAGCGGCGTGTTATTCCAAACACGAGACCATCTTCCCTAACATTCCCATTACAGCAGCCATGGGCACCCATCGAGCATTGTGCGATAGCTGTTGAACGATCTCGATGCACAGGACCAAATTATTCGCCACTCCACGCGGGTGGTATGTACGAAGGAAAATGGCTCAACTCCTCGGAGGGTCGTGCGAGCAAGCACGCGATCAAAAATTCTGGTATTCAGAATTTTCTGTCTCCTTTACAAATAATAGTTTTTGCAGAGAATCTCGAAAAATCCCGAAAAATCTCGAAAAATCTCCAGAAACGTATCACAGACAATTCATATAAAAAATAAACTTCTGTAAAGAATTACGAATTGGTCATTCTGATATCTCAAGCGGTTCTAGCGTTTAACACTTTGCACTCGTAAATCTTTTTAAGTTTCAAAGGACTATTGTGAAAACTTAAAGTGTTCTTTTGGAAAGAGAAAAAGAAGATTATATATATTTACGATTTCTTATTTATTTGGTTAACCCTCTATAGCCCGAATTTTGGCTGCTTATTGGAGAAAAAATTACGATTGATTACAGTTTTTCACTTTGATTTGAAATTTTGTCTGCTTATTGGAGAAAAAATTAAAGAAAAATAAAAGAAGCGTTTGAATCGATGAAAATATAGAATTTAATTAAAAACATAATCTCTGAAGAAAATTATGCATATCGCCATAGCGGAGCCAGCTGAGTGCAAAGGATTAACACGTTAAGCGCCACGCCAGTCCCCGCAGGGACCGACGCTGAAATTTTCGTTTAGGCGTCGTTGGTTTCCGAAGACTGACACTATTTATTATATAATTTCCAAAAATAATACCTTATGATTCATTAACAAGTTCTATTAAATCGAATTAAACAAAGCAACCATTTTCCTCTGCAGGCCTTTACAATTTTCTTCTCAAATTCTTAACCCATTTGCATCACGACTTAAATTGCAGAGGCTCTCACTTATCTCCGAGGCCAACAGGATTGATCGTTTATAACTCGTCCCGATTTAAATATTTCCTATTCTTTATTAACACTAACTGATTATGATGATATATCAGAGCACAAAAGATAACATATATTAATAAATATAAAATTCTTAGCGCAAATATTTTTATTCAACGGAATGGTACGATATCGCTGTCGCCGGATTATTCCGCGTTTGGTGATATGGAGAAGACATTACTCGCGGAATATTCCGCGCCGTGATGCAAATGGGTTAACTATTTTGCGCTCAAATGTTTTTGAATTACTATCGCGGCACACGGTCTAAAGGAAAGTCGACCAAAACCGGCGTAGCGTTTAACTCTTTGGGGCACGCTGGGGTTAACCCTTTCGGTACGAGCGCCGAATATATCCGGCATCCATCTGATGACCTAGTATTACTTATATAATTAATAGAATTTTATATAAAAGTCTTTTAATATTAAAACTGTAAACGACACTTGCTGGAAGAAACTTTGTTTTATTACGCACAATTCTTATTTAACGCTTAGAAAAATCTTCATACAAAAGAGGACCGACCACGCGCTATGTCTGCATTTTCGTGTGTACAACGGGAGTGTCACAGTGGACAGGGCGCTCGTACCGAAAGGGTTAAAAGTGTCCCACCTTTTTGATGCATCGTAACGCATAATGGGACATTTTTAGTCCCACCTCGATTTAGGGAAAAGGATGTGCTTTAATAAGTACCATTCATCAACCCATATGGCCCCTATAACAACAACTAAATTAAATTATTATTATTCTTTTATGTCTTTGCATTATACGATTCCTTTATCGGTAAAAATATACCAATTTTGTTTCATTTAAAATGCAATCAAATTTCTACGCAACATGGGTCTACTTTATTATCCGAAATCCTGTGCCGCAATGAGTTAACGCGTTGTTTCTCGCTAGGACACAGCCTGCTTCTAATGAACCGATCCGCACAATGCACCGATCACCTGACCAAAGGCGACGCGAAACGTTCCAGCATCGATGGAATTTAATATCCGGCAGGAGGCACCCACTGAAATTCCAACTCGATGAAAGGGTCCATATTTTCGAATCGATCTACATTCCGATCGCTCTCTGAACAAATATTTATGCGAGCAGGATATGTGCACCGCTTGATACGCGTCTACCGTTGGGGAAGGTGTTTCGCGGCTCTTAAGGCGACTCGTAACACCGCACGTATCTCGAATCTAAAGCGTGGGTCGATCCTAAGCCAATATTTTGACACGGGACCACCGTCGTCTTTTCTACGAGCTTGTACAGCGGCTAGGATTCAGTCATCTCGTGGTTTACGGCGTTGGCGCTTTCAACGAAATCGACATAAAACCGAACGGTGTACGTACGGCGGTATGGTACAGTAATAACAGTGCGAGTTAAGTCTCCGACGGTGTTTCTTCGCGATGTTGCAGACAGGGGAAAGTTGTCTAATGAGAACCGATCATTTGAATCGGTGTTTTTCAAAGCGAGCGACTTGAATTGAGCGAGCGGACGTTAGGCATGATTTTATATCCTTGAACTGATATTCCCGCGTCGGAAGAAGTTTTTATTTTATTTCTGAGGAATTATAAATAATGTATATTCATTTTTTGCCGGTGGAACCTCGATGTGTACCAAAAGACGTTTTTGTTAGAAATTAGAATGAAGGAGGGAGACAAGAAGAATTGAGAAGCAGCGATCTAAATTTTACTTTGCGAAGATAGAAAGATTTCTTCTGACAGGAATGCGCGTTCGATTGGTTAGAATAAAAGATGCTTCCTTCTAACATGTATGTTAAAATAAAACAGTTAAGAAGTAAAATTCCGCATCGCATAAGGTTTGGGTATCGCCTTTACTCTCGCTAAAACGTCTGGGAAAGACCCGAATGACATTAACGCTAGAACTACCGACGATTAAAATAGATTTATTTGTAGTATAGTGCATCAATATTATAGTGCATCAATATAGGAGGACCGCACGCGCTATTAAAAACAAGCGAAGCCCGACTTCCGTTGGAAAGTCGGGCCACGAGGCAGAGTCGCTTAGAAACCGTCGAACGTGCACGACCTATTAGCCCTTAAGATTATTTTGCCATTTTAGTATTTCTTTCTTTCCAAATATATCTATCTCTTGTTTTGTTTAATTTAGTCTATACCCATTTATTTAGTAATCCTGACACCCTTAGTCCACTACAGTAGAAAGAAGATGATGAGAAGAAATCAAGATGATAAGTATTTGAAAAAATTCTTACAATAAGGATAATAATTCTCTGTGCATATTTTTTGCAAAAAATTATACAAAATCCCTAAAAACGCGCCACTGTAGATTTATAAAATTCCTATGAGAAATTACGAACCAGTCATTTCGACTAACACGGTAGTTCCAGTGTTAACCAGCGTACCCGAAAACGTAAACTGTGACATGTTTTCAGATTATAAGAATCGACAGCCCCTATTTTTTCCAGTCACTTCGAAGCGTAAATCTAGTCTAGGAAGAACATAGGTCTCGGTTTAACACGTTGACTGCCAAGCGCGTTTACAGTAAAATCTCCTTCAGGCCACGCGTACCGCTGTACGAAGCGTATTCTTCGTTATATTAATTAATTTAGTTTACCTATTATATAATTAACTTAGTTTATATCAATTAATATTCAATAGTTCTGTTACTTCCTCAGCGAAATATCTTTTTAAACACATACGAATATCCTTCGCAAGTAGTGAAATAAGCGTCAACCCAATACGGGTGACGCGGCCCGATCAGAAACTTTACTGTCGCCCGAATATCGGTGACGTGGCAGTCAACGTGTTAATCCTTGTTTTTTGAAATATATACCTTTACCACCTTTTCAAAAGACTACCTTTTCACACATCCCTCAACAATGTATTTTCAATTCTCCTGTATTATTTCAACGAAACGATCTCGCAATTTTTCCAGCTCCGTATAGCGCCAGCGGAGTGCAAAGGATTAAAGTTGCATCCGAGACTCGAACCAATAAGCGTTCGAAATAAATTATTCTTGCAAGTAAGTTCAGCGTCGTACGTCTCTCCCCCTTTTCACCCGGCTCCCAACAGACAACAAAAATAAAACCCTGTCTAGAACAGCGCAAAAGATAAAAGCAACGCTGAACAAACATGAACGCCGTTACAACAAATTAACGCAAGAGCATCGCAGCAATTCCAAGCTAATTATTCCACACGGTCGGCGAAAAGCGCATCGTACGCGCATTTCTCCAACGCGGTTCGCCGGAGATAAGGCGGTTCGCACGAGAGCGGCGCGCGATAAGCGCGCGGATTACACGCTGGATATTACGCGACGAATATTTTACCGCCGCTTCCCGCTCGATTTCGCATGCAAAATACTCCTTGCCGAACCCCCTGCTGCTCGAGCCATTTGCTCGAGCCTCGCCAGCTCGTAACAGCTCGTCGCGAGTCAGTTTTCGAAGCGTGTTTGATCGAGAGGGCACACGTGCCGGATTCGAGGCTGCACAATGCTCGTGTCGACGTGGAAGCTCGTTCGAAACGGGGCCTCGGCGAACACACGCGTTATTTTACTCTCCCCATAATAGGCACAATTTACCGTGTACAAAGTACACGTGCGCGGTTGCGCAAGGGGTTGCTCGAGGATTGACTGTGAGAAGCCTGAATAAATTTGAGGGATGTAAATATTGGCGTGCTCGTGTCACTGTTTCAGGCATGTTTTAACCCTCTGGCTTACGATTTCTTCAAACTTCATACATATCGGCAACAGATATTCACCGCTTTAACACTAGAACTACCGACGATTAATGTATACTTATTTCTACCGAAGAAATCAAAGTGGAAAGTATATAAAATAATATGCAATGCAATTCGGACAAAAGTTTATCTATATTTTTAATAGAAAATCGCTGAAAATCTGCCTAAAAGCGCTGTAGTTAATTTATAGAGATTCTGTAAAAAATCACGAATAGGTTATTTTGACCACTTTGGTAGTTCTAGTGTTAACGCTCTGTTAAACACAAAGTATCGAAATACTACGCGTATTTTGTATTTCCTAAGTTTCAGTCTTATAAATTTAAGTTACAATTAAAGTTAAAATTCAACTTTATCATAAATATCCTGTGTTTTTATTGTATTTTAACCAGAATCGGCGACACGAGTGTCACTCGTGGTTATAGGGCAAAGGGTTAAGGACGTTTTAAGGATGTTTTAACGAGCCATCTTCGTGGTACGTAAGGAGGTTTTAGGGATGTTTCGAGGACGTTGCAGAGTTGTTTTTAACTGTTCGTGCCGCTGTGAAGAGTAAAAGAGACATCGGGGATGACGAATAAGGGGTGGGTTTGTGGGAATTGGAAAAGTTCGATGAGCAATCGAGAGAAACGTAGCGACCATACAGTTGGAGCTATAGCGTTCGTTTCTCGTGGTTTGTTCCAAGAGTTCGTGATAGTTTGAGCTCGTCTTGAAAGTAAAATGGCCTCGGAGGCTTGGAAATATATCGATTCTGATGGATGAAGAAAGTTTTGCTTTTGTATTCCGTGACCGATCCACTTGTAGTTTCTTGCAAATTTTGTTTCAGCTCTTCCTTCTCGATTTATCGTACGGTCACGACCGTGTTACAAATTGATCGATATTTAACTCTTTGCGCTCGTGAACTTTTTTAAGTTTCAAAGGACTATCGTGAAAACTTAAAGTGTTCCTTTTTCTTATTTCTTATTTATTTGGTTAATTCACGTTTGAACCGAAATGAAAATATAGAATTTAATTAAAAGCACAATTTCTGAAGAAAACTATGCGTGTCGTCATAGCGGCGCCAGCGGAGTTGCAAAGGGTTAATAAGTGTGAATTAATTTTGTTTTGCAGCGGTAGGAATTCGATGAAATAATGGAGGATCGCATAAATTTTATAATATTTATATTGGTACGCGTTAAATCGTATTTGGAAGAAAGTTGCAGGAGATACGGAGATCGATCCTTCAATCAATAGCTCGTGATCAATTCTCTTTTGTACGAAGATTTTTCCTAAGCGTTAAATAAGAACTGTGCTTAATAAAACAATGTTTCTTCTGACAAGTATCGTTTATAGTTTCAATATTAACCCTTCGCACTCGAAGACTTTTTTAAGTTTCAAAGGACTACTGCGAAAACTTAAAGTATTCTTTTGGGAAAGGAAAGAGAATTACTATAACTGTTTACGATTTCTTATTTATTTGGTTAATTTACTTTTATTTTAAGATAAAAGAAGCGTTTGAATCGATGAAAATATAGAATCTAATTAAAAACATAATCTCCGAAGAAAATTATGCGTGTCGCCATAGCGGCGACAGTCGAGTGCAAAGGGTTAAAAGACATTCGTGTAAAATTGTATTAATTATACAAGTAACACCAGGATCATCAGATGGACGCCGGATATATATCCGATGCTCGTATCGAAAGGGTTAATCTCTTTTTTGGGCCAAGTCCGCATCGACGAAGCTAGATGCCGAAGAAGATTGGAGAATCCACGCACAAAGCATACCGCGTTAGAATCGTGCAACCACAAAAGCCACGCAGTCGGCTCGCGATAAGTAGCCTGGTATCGATACAGGTTCGTCGAGGCGTGTTTAACGACGGGAGGGTTAAAATCGCTTTGCGACACGTGCCCGTTCACGGGGCAAAGCATCGTCGCGAAGCACCCTTTATCTTCGTCTTTACCGGCTCTCGCCATTTTCGTTGTCATCGCTCGTCGTCTTTGCGATCATTCCTCCTTGTAATTAACATCCCCCAACCCTGTGTAATCTCTAGTTACTCTCTTGAGCGATGAGAGAGCCTTGGATAGAAGTCTGATCAGAAATTGAGCCTCGAGAGCTTGCCCGTGTACCCTCTTTCGCAGAGTATTAAACCACTTTCCGAGTTTTACCGGTGGAAAATTTTTAGGTATTTGTTTTAATTGAGTGGTATAGTTTTTTGGTCTCTTTTCGTCGGTTTGAAAAGATAGATGGATTTTGAGGTAATTAAAGGGGGGATTAATGTGCATTTTCGCGGATTCTTTTAGGTTTTATGGAAGTTTTACGCGGAGTGTGTAAAATAAAACGAAGGCGGATGCATGTGATTTTCTTCTATTTGATTTGTTTTTTTTTTTTTACTTTTTAATCATTCTTCCATTATTATTTTTCTTTTATTTGAAAGTTTGAACGTGATATTACTCGCATATGTTACGGATTGAAAATGTAACGCTATGGATAATTAGATTCTGTTATGAAATCTTGAGTCATTAAAAAAGGCGAATACTCGTAATTTATCGATGATCATTGAGATCTTTGTGTTTTCTTATTTGCGAGTTAAAAATTTTTTTGCGAACTCAAAACATGTATTTATTAATTAATTGATCAGTAGTTACCAGCGTATAAATTATTTCCATTACTTCGCGGTATTTATGTGTTACATAAATCAGATAATTTAAGTTGAAAATAATTAAAAACTCTTAACTCGAGCAAATATTAAAAATTTTCAACTTTGTATGAAGATATCAAATGCCAATTCTATATTACACATTTAGAACCTGTTACCAATTCCACGCAAACTAATTTTCCATAAATTTTTAGAAAGAAACATTCTCAACAAAGCGCATCTACCCTTAAACAATCCAACTCAGAATGAAACCTCCAGATTTTCATAAAAAACAAAAATCATGTATGACTTAAAAAAGAAAAAAGAATGAATAAACAAAACACAAAAAAATTTCTCAACAAAACGCATCTACATTTAAACGATCCAACAAAAAATAAAACCTGCAGATTCTCATAAAAAACAAAGCCATAAAAGACTTAAAAAAAAAAAAGGAAGGAACCTAAATACGAAATTACTTCAACCTTTCAAACCCTAAATTATAAAAAAAAACAAAACTAAATTTGTTTCCTCATGAAATCTCTTTTACTGTGCCTCTGATAACACAATTACCATTTTTTTGCATGTCCATACACTGTCTAGAGCGTGTTTATTAAGTATTCATCAAAACACTTTTCCCAAACTGAAACTAAGACAACGCGAACTAGCACAGAAATATACCGCTAGCCTCTAAAGGGTCAGAAAAGAAAAAAAAAGAATCGAATCTAACCGAATCAAATACAACGACGTAAAGAATAAAAATCTCCGTGACCAACGAACCGTTCAGCACGTATCACTTCAGATACCACTTTCTAGCAACTCATCCTACACACGTTAACAAGTTTATTCAACGCTACTGCTCGAACGTTACCATGTCACTATTACTTTTACATCCGTTGCTGAGCGTCGATACACGTGCATATACAGTTCATAAATTTTCTTCCTCGTTTCCACATCTGTCTTCGGCCAGAGTCCCGTTACGACGATAGTTTCAAGTGGACTCTCGCAGAAGAGCATACACGAGTGTCTGCAAGTCGGTAATCCAATTAGAAGTAGGCTCGTAAGCTACTTCACGCTGTCCGAGAAGCGTGTAAGTGTTGTTTGCGCGTAAACGTCGGGGTTTAGCGGATTGTCGGGAGAGCCGCGAATAATAGGATCGAACTAATCACTTGTAAAGTTGTCATAAAAGGATTTGGAACGGGTGCTGATTTTTCTCACGTCGGATATCGCGAGAATCTATCATTGAATGGGATCGGTTGGGGAGCGATAGCTCACTTTTTTTAAAATAAAAAAAAATTAAAAAATCGATATATAATAAATTTAATTGACATCTGAGAAGCAAAGAAACATAGTTTCTAAAATAAATACATCTGGATTTATAATATCATTATTAACCCTCTGTGGGACCGTGTGACTTAAAAGTTACGAACCGATGTATCTATATTTGAAAAAATTTATTTTTTTTAGTTATCACTGCACTATTAAATTTAATTACTGTATTACTGTAGTGACACTGTGATCCATCTACGGTAATTATTAGTTACAATATTTTCAATTCAAAGTGAAAAACTGTAATCAATCGTAATTTTTTCTCCAATAAGCAGATAAAATTCGGGCTATAGAGGGTTGATATTTATAAAGTTCAGTGTAGTATGAGAAACAGTTGAAAAACGAACGAACGATAAATTAGGAAATTTCATAATCTACAGAGTATAAATATCATAGAAACACTCCATCGCCATACATTTTTCGATCACAAGATCCACCGTACAAGGTGTGTCATTAATTACGGAATATATGTTATATTTATGGAAAAGACGAAGACACAAAAATGCACAGAATTCACGTAATAATCAAAATATAGTACTCATTATAATATTCAACGAGTAGAACTATTGCCTCTATCTAGCTTTCATCTATTTAACCCTCTATAGCTTGAATTTTGTCTGCTTATTAGAGACAAATTAATTG
>SMSQ01019218.1:0-26057 GCA_019453375.1 Ctenoplectra terminalis | reverse complement strand
ATCTACGCATCACAGATGAGAAACAAACGCGAACAGGCGAAACGAGCGGAGTACCTCTCTTGCCCCTGTGCTCGTTATCTTTCCAGCAACGCATAGTACGTATGGTTATTAGCTATAGGTGTGAGGAATTGATATTCGGTTAAATTTAAATACTGTTATCATATAGACCGATATTTTTAAAAAAATTGTTGAGTTCTATCTAACGCGTGGTAATGATTGAGGCTATCTTTAACGCTAGAACTATCGACAATTAAATCATACCTATTTGTACCAAAGAATTCAAATAAAAAAAAAATATTCTTAAAAATGCATCCTTGTAAATTTATAGAATTTATATGAGAAATTGCAAACCAGTTCTGACCATTTAATATTTTCTATTTTCGAAAGTGCAAAGCTTAATTTGGGATGGGAAATAAATGAGATAAAGGAATATTTTTGAAAAATATAAATTATTGTGTTTTTATAATAATATATTGAATAAATTTTGATTTAAAGATATGGATAATTTGAAAAGAACAAAGAGTATGTTATTTTGGAAGCAACTATGGATTCTTATCTGCTCGATGACATTTATTATAGTCATAGTCATTAAGATATATTTTTCATGTGCGTATAATTTTCTACATCATCGTATCTTCTTTCGCTAATTTTTTTTTAATTTTACGAAATATATTCCTTCGTTGATACAATTAATAAAAATTATATTGACACTTTAAATGCTTTGACACAAAATAATAATTATTAAGAATATATAATAACTTTTATTGTTACTAAAAGTCGAAGATAATTTTTGAAGAAAATCAAATTTAAAAAACCGAAAAGATTTCCACGAAACAAAGCGCAGAATTCCTATTCACTATTACTTAAGCTAGGAAAAGAATAATTAATGTTCATATTATTCTTCCAATTTACTCCTTCTTTTCTGTGGTGAGTTGCATAATGTACACGAAGAATAAATTAGAATTAAAGCAAACTATGTGGGGAATCGTGTTACCGAGGAAAGAGGAAATGCTGCGCGGAGAACAGATAGAGTTATTTCGTATTTTACGCAGACGAGATTACACGAGGGAGGAAAAGTTTGGCGTGCAGAATAATGCTTGAATTGATGAAATCTAATTCCAGACGATGCGAACTGTTAGGTGGTTTAAATGACTTGAATAAATCCATAGAGAAAGTAATCAAAGAGCAATAAAATTTGTTATTAACAACTTATTTTGTTTTATATTATACGCACGATTTGTGTGTGGTTATTAGCGACGAGTGCTATAAAAATATATGGTCCGTGAAGAAATTAGAAGCTATTGAAGAGTATCATGTTCGTTAAGAATTCTAATATTTGTAAAAATGACAATTGTTTAAATTTTTTCTCGATACTAGGACTACCAAAATAGTCAAAATGCCAAAAAGATCGATTCAGTAGTTCTTGAGTTTTGCGCGAACATAAAAATTGGCTCTCTCTTTATATAATAAATATAAATATAGACATTTTTCAATAGTCAATGTTTTTTTCGTCCTCGTCCATCGTTTTCCAAAAAATCGGTGCAAATATGAATTGTTTAAATTTTCTTTTGATATTAGACTGACCAAAATAGTCAAAATGACACAATGGTTTAAATTTTCTCTTGATACTAGAGCTACCAAAATGATCAAAATAACAAGATCGGTTGAATAGTTCTTTAAATTTTCACGAACATAAAAATTGACTCTTTTTTTATATAATAAATATAAATATAGATATTTTTCAATACTCAACATTTTTCCTTTCCTCGTCTATCGTTTTCCAAAAAAATCGGTGCAAACACGAATTGTTTAAATCTTCTTTTGATATTAAACTTACCAAAATAGTCAAAATGACACAATTATTTAAATTTTCTCTCGATACTAAAGCTACCAAAGTAGCCAAAATATCAAAAAGATCGGTTCAGTAGTTCCTGAGTTTTCCGCGAACGCAAAAATCAGCTCTCTCTTTATACGATAAATATAAATATACATATTTTTCAATACTCAACGTTTTTCCCTCCCTCGTCCATTGTCTCCCAAAACTTGGGTGCAAACACGAAAATAAAAGAGCCGCTAGAAAAATCTCCAACTTTTCTCCCGCTTAAACGTACGACGTCGTTAATCATCCGCCGTTAGCGGCTCGTTTTATCATGTAAATACACGCGATTACATTATACTTTCATTCGAATACGTAAATAGCCGAATGACGAGCAAGAAGAGATTTACAAACGCTCATGGCACGACCATAAAACTCGCGTTGGACATCGACGGGCCAGGCTTTCCTACGGACGGTGCCACGCTGTTGCCGTGTAGCTCGCCAACGACACAATGCCAGGTCGAAAAACTCATTTCCGAGGATACATCCGGAATATCAGTGCGCTGCTCCTCGCAATCAAAATCCACTCGCACGCGATGATTTACGGACGTGGCCGGGATGAAGTAGCAAGCATCGTGGGAACAAGCTTTGTCGACGGGGTCGACTTATCTTGCGGGTAGCATTTACGTCCCAGTTTCAGCTGTTTAATTTACCGCTCAAAATAATTTGCATACGGCAGGACGTGCCGCTTTCGTCGTGCAATAACATCTCGAAGATGAGCCGTGTGTCGCGTTAGGCAAATGCATTGCACCATGCGCACCAGCCGACTACTATCCTGGGAAAGGAGTGAACAACCCCCTTTCACCAATCCCCTGTCTTCATCCTCTGCTGCCTTCGACCCCATGCCCTTTCGTCCCAGCCTGTTGACGTTGCTTCGTGGTACAGGTTTGTCGGTATCCCCGACGTATCCCCCGAGGTCGTAACGGTAAGTCTCTCTACGCGAGGACCCGAAATTAATAACGCGGCCTGGCGCAAATACGGCGCACATAATTAAAGCGATATTACGATCCTGGTACAGAGGCTGCTGTATCGTCTGGCAACCGGCTGGCTCCGTGTGAATGTTATTTAGCTGCTCCCCGGTGCTACGCGATTCAAGGTGTGCGCACATCGATTCCTAACTTTGATAGAGCTGTTTGCCGGCAGGTGATTTATATTGATTCCCTGGTATGACGAAGGAAAGCGAACAGACGAGGAACGAACGGCTTGTGAATTGGATGCAAGATTTGTAATTGGTTATGTGTGTTTCTGAGAGTATCGTAATGCGGAAAAAATGTTTTAACACTCTATGGGACCGTGTGACTTAAAAGTTATAAACTGATGTATCTATTAATTTAAAAAATTAATTTTGTTTAGTTATCATTGCGCTATTAAATTTGATTACTGTGTTACTATAGGGACACCACGATCCATCTACAGTAATTATTAGTTTATACATTTTCAAATCAAAGTGAAAAACTGTAATCAATCGTAATTTTTTCTCCGATAAGCAGACAAAATTCGGACTATAGAGGGTTAATACCTAAAACGATCAGGCTCTTCTGTGACCAACTGTATAAATTATTCGAAGAATTTTAATTATACACAAAAAACTGAACTGTTTCAAAGTAATGAAATATAATATTTAAAACATGACCAGTGCATATACCCAAAATATACCCAAAATTCATTTAACCCTGTATGAGACCGTGTGACTTAAAAGTTACAAACTGATGCATCTATATTTTAAAAAATTAATTTTGTTTAGTTATCACTGCGCTGTTAAATTTGATTACTGTATTACTGTAGTGACATCACTATCTAGAGTAATTATTAGTTAAAACATTTTCAAATCAAAGTGAAAAACTGTAATCAATCGTAATTTTTTTCCAATAAGCAGACAAAATTCGGGCTGTAGAGCGTTAATCTCAGAGATATACATTTCTTATTTGCTTGAGTAAAATACTAAAAAGAAAAAGTAATGATTTTTTTAATTTTTTAATTTTTTTTTTTAAGTTTTATGGAGATTGTTTCAAAGACAGCAAGGCTTGAGAGATTTAAGCAATTGTTTAATATCATAAAATGCGGTTACTTCTGTGCGAAGATACAATCGTTGTGAAAACCTTTTAACTTGGGGTGCAAAAAGGGAGTCAAAGAGCGACTTTTTGGTGAGGATTAAATTTTTTACGAGCAGCTTTCACACAAAGGCTTGCATTAATTATAATCTCTTACAGCTTATTCATAACGTTTTCCTCCAATTTTATGAGCCACGTGTAATTAAACCGTGAACGGCTCGAATGCTTTATCGAATAAACTTTGTTTTTATCGATGGTCAAATTTTTACAAAGCAAACGTCAGAAAGTGGTTTTACTGTTTTAATTGAGATTTATAAAATACTTGTCCTTAATCAGCGACACTAGCTCTATATTGTAGCTCGTCCACCATTATTCCGTTTCTTAACATGTTCGTATTTTTGCAAAATTTCATTCTGTCATGTTATTATGTTCTCTTTGAACGTAACAAATTTTATTAGACTTTTAATTAACTACAGAATGTCATTTAAAAGAATAAAAGTGATCTTAAAATTTTTGATAGCACTTCATCTACAGAAAAATTCTTACTTGAATGATACGGTTCACTTGGTATCGTATGATTTTTTAAATAACATTTTTTCACATCTTTTAAAATAACGAAAATAATTAAGGCGCTGTAGTTAACCTTTTCAACCCTTTTAACCCGAGTTAACCCTTTCGCTACGAAAAGCGTATATATACGGCTTTAAGAATGAAGTAATCATCTGATAAAAACATGTATAGACGTTTTCTGTACAATAGAATTATTTATATTTTCATTTATATATGATCTGCCATCATTCATTAACCGTTTGCGTACCACAAGCCACTTTCGCGCTCTTGAGATTTCGAGTCTCTCTGTAACTCTCTAATTCTAACTAAAACTATGTTTCCTCGGCTCTTTTATTTTATTTTCCGGCTAAGGGCCGAATCAATTGGAAACGAGGTTCCATCGTATTGGTGCGGCCGAAAACATAAGACCTAGGTTTTATGAGGGGTCTCTCTCTCTCTCACACACACACCAAAACATTCTCTACCTACAATATCTTCATTATTTTCCCAAATATCTATAATTTTTGTTTTCAACTCAGATAATGTGCTGCTCGGAGAGCTGTAAACTAGTCTTTCGAGTAGGCTCCAAACATTTTCTATAGCATTCGAGTCAGGAGAATTGCCTGGCCATGGGAGCAAAGGGATGTTTTTGCTTTTGGAATCGCTCATCACCCACAGAGTTTGAATATTATCGCGATAGTAACAAATCGATTGCTGTGTATACATCGTTATCAACGTATTTGGTAATAATTTGAACGACCAAAGACAGTTTTCCATATATGACACAACGTTATATCCATAAAAGTGAAATTTTCGTACGTGGTCCTAATTCGATGGCCAGNTTACTGTTTTAATTGAGATTTATAAAATACTTGTCCTTAATCAGCGACACTAGCTCTATATTGTAGCTCGTCCACCATTATTCCGTTTCTTAACATGTTCGTATTTTTGCAAAATTTCATTCTGTCATGTTATTATGTTCTCTTTGAACGTAACAAATTTTATTAGACTTTTAATTAACTACAGAATGTCATTTAAAAGAATAAAAGTGATCTTAAAATTTTTGATAGCACTTCATCTACAGAAAAATTCTTACTTGAATGATACGGTTCACTTGGTATCGTATGATTTTTTAAATAACATTTTTTCACATCTTTTAAAATAACGAAAATAATTAAGGCGCTGTAGTTAACCTTTTCAACCCTTTTAACCCGAGTTAACCCTTTCGCTACGAAAAGCGTATATATACGGCTTTAAGAATGAAGTAATCATCTGATAAAAACATGTATAGACGTTTTCTGTACAATAGAATTATTTATATTTTCATTTATATATGATCTGCCATCATTCATTAACCGTTTGCGTACCACAAGCCACTTTCGCGCTCTTGAGATTTCGAGTCTCTCTGTAACTCTCTAATTCTAACTAAAACTATGTTTCCTCGGCTCTTTTATTTTATTTTCCGGCTAAGGGCCGAATCAATTGGAAACGAGGTTCCATCGTATTGGTGCGGCCGAAAACATAAGACCTAGGTTTTATGAGGGGTCTCTCTCTCTCTCACACACACACCAAAACATTCTCTACCTACAATATCTTCATTATTTTCCCAAATATCTATAATTTTTGTTTTCAACTCAGATAATGTGCTGCTCGGAGAGCTGTAAACTAGTCTTTCGAGTAGGCTCCAAACATTTTCTATAGCATTCGAGTCAGGAGAATTGCCTGGCCATGGGAGCAAAGGGATGTTTTTGCTTTTGGAATCGCTCATCACCCACAGAGTTTGAATATTATCGCGATAGTAACAAATCGATTGCTGTGTATACATCGTTATCAACGTATTTGGTAATAATTTGAACGACCAAAGACAGTTTTCCATATATGACACAACGTTATATCCATAAAAGTGAAATTTTCGTACGTGGTCCTAATTCGATGGCCAGGGACTGTAGAGAAGAAAGTAGGAGTACCAAATTTGGAGGTCCTGGTTAGCAACTGTAACCGAAGGATAACCAGGCCTTAACACTTTATCGACCGGTTCATTCGAGCGCGGATACATAGTTAACGCCGGCTCGGTTTTGGTTATCCTGCGGAAATATAAGTGCTTATTCTTGCAACTCTGTTTTTCGATCGAAATTCGTGAGAGGGCTTAGTATATCGTGTCTCTTATTGTAGGATAATTAAATTTAATAAAATTTTTTATTTTCATAATGTTCGTATTAAGCAGCAAGCGATAGATAAACGTTGGCTGTAAAAAGCCGATTAATAGGCTCCCGGTCGATGAACGTTGGTTGCGAGAAGCCGATTAATAGGCTCCCGGTTGATAAAGTGTTAACAAAACCTCGACCTTCAACTCAGATAATATTGTGTTTGGAGAGTTGTAAACTAGTCTTTTGAGTAGGCTCCAGACATTTTCTATGGCATTCGAGTCGGGAGAATTGCCTGGCCATGGGAGCAAAGGGATGTTTTTGCTTTTGGAACCGCTCATCACCCACAGAGTTTGAATATTATCGCGATAGTAACAAATCGATTGCTGTGTATACATCGTTATCAACGTATTTAGTAATAATTTGAACGACCAAAGACAGTTTTCCATATATGACACAACGTTATATCCATAAAAGTGAAATTTTCGTACGTGGTTCTAATTCGATGGCCAGGGACTGTAGTTTAGTTTTACTTTCTAGTATGCACAAAACTTTAAATGTATTATAGAATTATATACAGAATTTTCCGACAATTGTCAGTACCAGAATAATAATAAGCCGATTTATTTGTTTTACTTGTATAAAAAACAGAGCTATTGATACTGGCCGGTCTCTGTCGATGATCGGGAACAACTTACCCTAGATGCAACGTATAAATCAGATACACAAGAAACATTATCAATAATACTATAATCAATATTATCTGTAAAAGATTTTTATAAGATTAACGCGAGACTGTGTTTGCGTCCATATTTGTAAGACATTCAAAAGCAGTTACTCGCCTGATTAATATCTTCTAGCAGATTAGTAGGTACTGACTATTCATAAACGGAATATCAAACGGATTAAAACTTCCTCCTTTGAGAGCTGAGTTCATTCTCGATAGCGGCTCAGCTACGTTGCCACTCAGGGCAATCAAGGAGCAAACTAGTGGCCCTTTCAAATATTAAAGGAAGTCTAGGACGAATTTCAAAGGTCGGATTCTTACTGCGACAAAATGATATTACCTTTTTATGAAGCAATTATTGAGCACAAAAAGCCAGGCTCAGAAACGATCGCGATGAACGTGGCTCACACTATGTCATTAACCCTTTGACTGCTATGGACGCACATGTGCGTCCGTGCGTCCGAACAATATCTCTTTTCATAAGCAACATTATCAATAATACTATAATCAACAATATCTTCTTTCACAAGCAACATTATTAATAATACTATAATCAACAATATCTTCTTTCACAAGCAACATTATTAATAATACTATAATCAACAATATCTTCTTTCACAAGCAACATTATTAATAATACTATAATCAACAATATCTTCTTTCACAAGCAACATTATTAATAATACTATAATCAACAATATCTTCTTTCACAAGCAACATTATTAATAATACTATAATCAACAATATCTTCTTTCACAAGCAACATTATTAATAATACTATAATCAACAATATCTTCTTTCACAAGCAACATTATTAATAATACTATAATCAACAATATCTTCTTTCACAAGCAACATTATTAATAATACTATAATCAACAATATCTTCTTTCACAAGCAACATTATTAATAATACTATAATCAACAATATCTTCTTTCACAAGCAACATTATTAATAATACTATAATCAACAATATCTTCTTTCACAAGCAACATTATTAATAATACTATAATCAACAATATCTTCTTTCACAAGCAACATTATTAATAATACTATAATCAACAATATCTTCTTTCACAAGCAACATTATTAATAATACTATAATCAACAATATCTTCTTTCACAAGCAACATTATTAATAATACTATAATCAACAATATCTTCTTTCACAAGCAACATTATTAATAATACTATAATCAACAATATCTTCTTTCACAAGCAACATTATTAATAATACTATAATCAACAATATCTTCTTTCACAAGCAACATTATTAATAATACTATAATCAACAATATCTTCTTTCACAAGCAACATTATTAATAATACTATAATCAACAATATCTTCTTTCACAAGCAACATTATTAATAATACTATAATCAACAATATCTTCTTTCACAAGCAACATTATTAATAATACTATAATCAACAATATCTTCTTTCACAAGCAACATTATTAATAATACTATAATCAACAATATCTTCTTTCACAAGCAACATTATTAATAATACTATAATCAACAATATCTTCTTTCACAAGCAACATTATTAATAATACTATAATCAACAATATCTTCTTTCACAAGCAACATTATTAATAATACTATAATCAACAATATCTTCTTTCACAAGCAACATTATTAATAATACTATAATCAACAATATCTTCTTTCACAAGCAACATTATTAATAATACTATAATCAACAATATCTTCTTTCACAAGCAACATTATTAATAATACTATAATCAACAATATCTTCTTTCACAAGCAACATTATTAATAATACTATAATCAACAATATCTTCTTTCACAAGCAACATTATTAATAATACTATAATCAACAATATCTTCTTTCACAAGCAACATTATTAATAATACTATAATCAACAATATCTTCTTTCACAAGCAACATTATTAATAATACTATAATCAACAATATCTTCTTTCACAAGCAACATTATTAATAATACTATAATCAACAATATCTTCTTTCACAAGCAACATTATTAATAATACTATAATCAACAATATCTTCTTTCACAAGCAACATTATTAATAATACTATAATCAACAATATCTTCTTTCACAAGCAACATTATTAATAATACTATAATCAACAATATCTTCTTTCACAAGCAACATTATTAATAATACTATAATCAACAATATCTTCTTTCACAAGCAACATTATTAATAATACTATAATCAACAATATCTTCTTTCACAAGCAACATTATTAATAATACTATAATCAACAATATCTTCTTTCACAAGCAACATTATTAATAATACTATAATCAACAATATCTCTATTCATAAGCAACATTATCAATAATACTATAATCAATAATATCTCTAAAACATTTTCATAACATTTAATTGTTCTATTTTGAGATATCAATTCTGGCTGGTCTCGCCCGTATTTACTCTATATTTTTAAAATTCTTTGCTACAAATAGCTATACTTTATTCGTCGGTGGTTCTAGCGTTAGACTCTTCAGGGTGAATGATATCTGTGAAAAGTAGCGCGGAAGAGAAATGGACAGAGAGGAAAGGAAATAATAAACATGGAGTTAACGCGAAGAGTTGCACGAAACGGAAAAAATGTGAAATGAGTCGAAGAAATATAAAAAGGTATAGAGATCGAGGAATAAAACGAAATAGAAAAGACGTGGGAGAGGTACCGAGAATGTTTGAGACGGTGTACACCACTGATGTATGAGATACTTCAGCAGGGCTGCTTCTACACGCCGACACTGTCAAGGAAATGTTGCCCTATAAAATATATCTCGCACGTTGGCTTATGTTACGCGCAGGCAGGCAAGATGTGCTTCATGGAAACGCGCATCCTTCGGCTGAACGTGTTGAAGGTGACGCGGCGAGGGATAAGACCAACGATAGGGTTGAAGTATAAACCACTCGGGGCTCGTTTGATGCCTTGCGTTACGTAGCTTTTGTGCTCGGTGCTTCCTTTACCAGAAATTATGGACGTAATTTTGTTGTCAACCTTTAATTGCATTTTTTTTTAGGGTTCATCTAGAAAGGCAAGTTCGGCAATTGAAAGATTTTTAAAAATTGTAAACTGTGTGTAAGTGTAACTAAAGTGTAATATAACTCGGATAATGAAATCATTTTTTTGTTTTTGTACGAGAAGATTATTGGGAGGGAAAGTACCGCCTTGAAGGATTCTGTATAAGATGTGGGAAAAGAAGTTAAATGCAAGTTGCATGATTTTTTATGGCAGATATTATGATGGTAAAGAATTGGGAAAAAATTTTCGAGCTTTGAAAATAATTTGTTCCGAAGAATTTCGGATAAATTTTCAAGCTTGGAAAATAATCTTTTTAGAAGAATTTTGGATAAATTTTCGAGCTCTGAAAATAATTTTTTCCGAAGAATTTTGGATAAATTTTCAAGCTTAGAAAATAATCTTTTCAGAAGAATTTGGACAAAATTTTCAAACTTTGAAAATAATATTTTTTGACAAATTTTGCAAAAACTTTCAAGCTTTGAAAGTAATCTTTTTCGAAGATTCTTTACTATCGCAATGTCCACTATCAAAAACTATGCAACATTGATTTAATTTCTTTTTCTATACGTTATACAGAATGCTTTTAAATGAGTGTTTTCAACCTTAGAATCCTCTCATTACCGAAACAGAAAATAATTTTATTATTATTTTAAATTTTCAAGATTTAAAAAAAAGTTGTAAGAACTACCCTTCTTACAAAAAAGGTTATTTTCAATATTTAATATTGTTTCAAAGTTCTTTACTATCATAACGTATAACATGAAAAATCATACAACTTTGAATTTAACTTCCAAGTTAAATATATCGCTGTTGCATCTAGCTGTTCTGTTGGCTGTTTCAATGAAATAATGGTCTAGGGTACAGGAGAAATTTATTACAGCTAACCGAATACAGCACAACTTAACACTAGAACTACCAACGATTGAAATATACTTGCTTGTATTAAAGAAATAAAAATTAAATATATGTAAAAAAATATACAATGCAAGGGGAATAAACCTTTACTCATATTTTTAACAAAAATTGATGTATAATTATCAAAAATGGGTCACAGTAAATTCACAAAATTTCTATCAAAAAGTAAATACGAATTGGTCATTTCGACCACTTTGGTACTACCATTATTAAAAACCGCTTTTTCTTAAAGCGTGCTAAATGCACTTCACACTCTTATTCGAGATTTTTATTAAATTTCCAAATTCTCAATAAAATGCTGTCTATAAAAACTTTAACATAAAATTTCTTTCACATACATTAATATTAATTTAATATAATTAATTTAATTTAATACAATGATAACTTCAACGACAATAGGAATTCCTTTTGATAGTGAAAAAATAATAGTCAAAATTTAGAAAGTTAACTTTCCATTATATTAGGTATCGGAAAAAGTTGGTGCGGATTTATGCTACAAAAAGGAGTCCGAACTTTGCAATTTTATTTAATAAAGTAATCATTAATAATTTCTGTAGCTCTTCTCCAATGTCTTCTAAAGTTATACATTCCATTAGTTTAGAGAGAAAAAATAAGTCGAAAATATGGAATAAAATTTGTTCATAGGAGGCTTTGTTTTCGAGAAAATTGACTAAATTTTCTCCGGATACGCGTGCACTTTATATTTGTTTTTCAACATTCACGCTAACGTGTCATCGACGACCAATGCCGCCGGAGTTGTTCAAAAGAACCATATTTGCCGACGGTTCGTTCTGCTCTTTGAATAACTCGTCTGTTAGAATGTCGAGGGTTGGGATACCAGTGTCCGTAATAATTAGTTGCGGCTGATGCGTTTCCACCACACGCACCTAAGGAAAGTATCGTGTCCATGTATTTCCGATTGCTAGATGTAGACACGACGCCAGACTGATAGATGCTGATAGTGCATAGCGATAAAGGTAGGATAATAAGGTAATAGGTAAGTAATAGTTTATCAATCTAAACTTCAATCAAGAGAATGATCTACAGTGAGATCCGTTATAACGATCAAGTGCACGCGTACCCGGCAAATATTATAAGTCGATTTTATCGAAAACAAAGCCTCGTATGAAAAAATTTTATTCTATACTTTCGACTTATTTTTTCACGCAGAATCACCCCCTTTTTGCTCGTACCACCGGTTACCGAACACCCTGTATACGTCTTTCGTAGCGAAAGGGTTAATACTGGTAGCCCTCCTACAACACGGCATCTTATAACACGGTTTCGCTATAACAGGATTCATAAATTGCAGGAACCCTCCTACAACAGGGTTTCTCTCTAACACGATAAGAAAATTGCAAAAACCTTTGTACAACACTGTACTTTTATAGTCGCGGCGGAGCTTGCCGTCTTAAAGATACAGTTTTGCGGAAAGTATTTCTTTTTATCTCCGTGGCCTGAAAACAGAAGTGTCTCACGCTTGTACATACATTTATATTTTTAATAAAAATTAAGTTATTTATGTAGAATTAAAAAGAATATTTGTCTTTAATAAGTTTTCGGAACGTAACCCTCCTTTTTGTACTGGTTCTGGGTCTCATGCAACACGGTTTCACACAATACGGCATTTTATAGGAACCAATCTACCGTGTTACAGGAGGGTTACCTGTACCTATTTAATTTCAATAAACACCCATTAATTATAAAAAATTTGTTTTATCTTAAAAATCTTTCTTCCGACCAAATTCTTACCTCGATCCGATTCACCTCAGTCTACTCTATCTTAACCCTTTGCGGTCCGAGCCACTTTCGATACTGTAACTTAACTAGTTCATATTCAATAACATACTTTTAAAAACTGTCAATAATTTGGCTGAATTTTCATATTCTCATTACCAGTAAGATATCTAGATAGAAAATTTTCCATCAAACAACATTTTAATGTAAAAGAATATGTTTCATATCCCAAAACTGAAAACGATGGAACAAAGTAAAATGTCGAGTCTGGCTCGACATAAGACCGCAAAGGGTTAAATTCGATAAAGCTTTGAGATTTTTTTTTTTTTTTTTTACCAATTATCCAGAATACAGGATCACAGTACAAAAGAAGGATGTAAAAAATACGTGTCTTGAACCGTTTTTTATATCGCAACACAAGACGTTTCCATCTGACGGAAATGCAAGCCGACAGTCGCGACGGGACAACGAGCTAAGGGAATAAGGACGCGATAGGGTCGGAGTATAAATCACGTGGAAAGCCATTCGGAGCTACATACATTGCAGACCGGCTATAGGGTTGCCGTTATTGTGGCGATTTTCACACCGGCAGCGAGCGTTTTACGAGTGAACGGGCCAAAGCAAATTGCCGACTTTTTACGAAATACGGACGAGATTGAAGATAGACTGGCGTGAAACGGGTCTGCAACATTCTGCGAGTTGGTAAAAACCGGAAGAATATAAACGGTAGAAAATAGACGATAAAATTTATGTAATCCGTTGTTCCGAGGGATGGAGCGAGAAAGTGAGAGGACATCTACATCTCTGAAATACAAATAGGTTAATAATTCTGGGGACATCGTGAGTGTGTCGCGAAAATTTGGAAGGTGACCAAGAAAGTTCCACGAAAGATATCGCGTTATATCCTATCCTATATTGAAACTTGCGAGGAGAGGAATCGTTTATTGGGTTTAAACTTGGATTCTGTCCAAGATTAGTTAACATGTTGTTTAGTAAGGGTTTGTGTGCCTAGCACGATCCTACGGTAGGTATCTCGCGATCA
Source organism: Ctenoplectra terminalis (assembly GCA_019453375.1). Lineage (NCBI taxonomy): Eukaryota > Metazoa > Arthropoda > Insecta > Hymenoptera > Apidae > Ctenoplectra > Ctenoplectra terminalis. The sequence continues at coordinate 11,981 of SMSQ01019218.1, read as the reverse complement.
ATGTTGTTGAAAAGGAGGAGTGAAAATGAAAAAATTGATTAGCAGTGGAAAAGTCGATTTACAACGTTGGATAAACATTTACGTACAGTACCGCTGAAAAGTGTCCGGACACTTGCTTATTTTTGACTTGCGGAATATTATGATAGGATAAAATTGATGAATAAATTACTTTACTATACATTATTGTGAATAAATTACTCAGCTGATGGGCAATAAAAATGACATTAAAGTCTATAAGAACTGTTTTGTTATTTGAAAAGGTAAAAATTATGAATAATATTAGAAATAATGAATAACATTAGAATTAATGAATAATATTAGAAATAATGAATAATATTAGAAATAATGAATAATTCTAATAATAGAGATAATGACGTTCTTCTATCATAATTAATTTAAATAGTGTCCTTTTACGAACCGTGTATTTCATTGATAGGTGTATTTCATCGTGTAAAACATTAGACACATATTTTTCTATATCGGCCATCGTTTACATTGAAATGGTGACATCAGCCCTCAAAGTAAGGGGTGAAAAACTGATTTGACAGTGTATCTCGAAAACTATTGGAGATAGAAAAAAAGTTTAAACGTTTGGAGGGAAGTTTAATTTGTTTGAAAACTTTTACATCCTGCTTTGAGGATTGATATCGTCTCTTCAAAATGAACGATGGCCGACATAAAAATATACGCGTTTGATATGTTTGTCGAGATCTATATTGTATCAAAATTTCATCAAAATTGGCCTGTGTCAACTCTGTAACATTCCTTGCGAGATTCATTGCATAGTTTCAATATTTTATTTCATAAGTGTAACGCAGCTCTAATAACAATCCTGTGGTAGAATTTCTGTTTGTTTAAAATCTGAGTCGGGTGAAATACTATTTCAAATAGAAAAGAGTAAATAGTAATAACTATGAAAAAAAAAACATTCTGTTTGTTGCAATAATATTTTTGAAATAATATTNTAATAATGAATAATTCTAATAATAGAGATAATGACGTTCTTCTATCATAATTAATTTAAATAGTGTCCTTTTACGAACCGTGTATTTCATTGATAGGTGTATTTCATCGTGTAAAACATTAGACACATATTTTTCTATATCGGCCATCGTTTACATTGAAATGGTGACATCAGCCCTCAAAGTAAGGGGTGAAAAACTGATTTGACAGTGTATCTCGAAAACTATTGGAGATAGAAAAAAAGTTTAAACGTTTGGAGGGAAGTTTAATTTGTTTGAAAACTTTTACATCCTGCTTTGAGGATTGATATCATCTCTTCAAAATGAACGATGGCCGACATAAAAATATACGCGTTTGATATGTTTGTCGAGATCTATATTGTATCAAAATTTCATCAAAATTGGCCTGTGTCAACTCTGTAACATTCCTTGCGAGATTCATTGCATAGTTTCAATATTTTATTTCATAAGTGTAACGCAGCTCTAATAACAATCCTGTGGTAGAATTTCTGTTTGTTTAAAATCTGAGTCGGGTGAAATACTATTTCAAATAGAAAAGAGTAAATAGTAATAACTATGAAAAAAAAAACATTCTGTTTGTTGCAATAATATTTTTGAAATAATATTTAAGAATAGCATGGATGTGAAGGATATTGAAAATAGTGAGGCTTATTTTGTAAAGTTCAGTAAAATACTGTTTTAAGTAGAAAATGGTAAATAAGAATGAAATAGATATTAATATATATATATATTATTAAATAATATATTACTTTTTATATTATTTATAATATATTATTAAATAGATAATAATTTATTTAAAAGAAATAGAATTCTTTTTCTTTCACGGAGAAACCCATAAATAAAATTGCTCCCAATGGCAGTAATATTGTAGAATTAAAATTATTGCAATATTTAGGCGATAAAGGTTCGCTGATTGAAAGTATTACAAAATACAAATAAATGAAACAATTTTTTTTTAAATGTAACAGACTATTCTATCGTCTGTCCTAGCTGAGAGATTAATTTTGCTGGATTAATTTCGAGTAATTTGGACTAATTATTATTAATTTTGACTAATTTTTTTAAGAAACATTATGATTCATTGTGTCATAATATTATTTCTTTCCTCGACTTGTTTTCACCGTAAGAAAATATTTGAAACACGAAATCAAAATATTTGATTTCACGCATCAGGTTATAGAAGTAAAAATATTTTATTTCTCGAAATTTTAGGCTCTATTTCAAATATTACTTTATTCCCCGAAATATCGGGTTCTATTTAAAATATTATTTTATCTGCCGAAATTTCAAGTTCTATTTAAAATATTATTTTATCTGCCGAAATTTCAGGTTCTATTTGAAATATTATTTTACTCGAACGATGCAGAATTGATTATTCGAAATATATTTTCTCCAACTTTTATCCAGCTCTGTTGAAAACCGTAATTAATGCTTTTCATCGTTAAAATTTGTTCCCATTTTGTCACTTAAGCGTCACTTACCATGCAAATGACATCTATGAATTTCATTTTTCTCGTCGACGTTTCGTGAGCTCTAAAACGCGTTCCTCCGTGTAATAAGAAGCGTCACTGAATGTCGACAAGAATCTCGAAGAGTGCACGAAAATTCTACGGAATCCTGGAAAAATTTATGGTCTAGATGTTTACCGACGCGGAATTCTCTCAAGCTCTCTCAGACTGGGATAGGATAGCGTAGCCCTACGTCGTTTCGCTCTTCTACCGAGGGGTTGCTATTAGTAGTAATTACTGGAACAATAAGTCTCTGCCTAATACTTCCCTCTTGCACCCTTTCATCTTTCACGTCCCCAAGACGGCATTCTCTTACCACCGTCGCCTGTCGACGATGTAAACTATCCCTCCAGCAGCTTTGCTACACCTTCTACTTGAAACTTTCTCATACGAACAGCCTTCATTGCGGCTTAGTGAAAATTAAACGGCGAGAGGGAATTATCACTTGCAGCTCAATATTCCGCTCCTTTCATCTGCGCGTTTCGTATATTCCCGCGATGTCGTAGAACAGGATTGGTTTCGTTCCATTAAGATTCAATGATTCTCTCGAATCTTTGATTATCGTGAGAAGCGACTCGTAAAGCAATCTTTCGTTTTGTGGATTTTTTTTTACATATATGAAAACATAAAAATGTGTTCTAATATTGTTATATGAACACTTTACGGTTCATTCGAACGCGGATACATCGCTAATACCGGCTCGGTTTTGGCTATCCTGCGGAGATATAAGCGCTTATTCTTGCAACTCTGTTTTTAAATCGAAATTCGTGAGAGTGTTTAGTATATCGTTTCTCTTATTGTGGGAATGGTAAGACTGAGGTGAGAATGTTTAGTCTGGAATGATAGAGGTATGAATAAAGAGTGTTTGGGACAGTGTGATCGAAGTGCGAGAGACGAGTGTTTGGGCCGAGCGATAGAGGTGCGAGAGACGAGTGTTTGGGCCGAGCGATAGACGTGCGAGAAAAGAGTATTTGGACCGAGTGATAGGGAATATCGTGTGACCGACGAGTTTCTGAGAATGCCTGAGCAGAGTGAAAGAGATTGAGAATAGAAGAAGAGAAAATGAAGGAATAAATGAATGGAGAAAATGCGTGGAGGGGTTAGTCGGAGAAGAGTCAGAGAACAGTCAGGGAGAGTTGAGTCAGAGTCGAGAGTAAAAGAGAAATAGAGAACGAGTATTGGATAATTGAGCATAGTTGTTAGTTAATAAATAGTTATTGTTCTTAAGACAGTGTCCCTTATTGAGTATTTATAGAGACACCCGTCTGCAACCTAAAATCCCTACATTATTGTAGGGTAATTAAATTCAATAAAATTTTTTATTTTCATAATGTTAATATTAACCGTTTGAGTCCCAAGAGGTATTGAAAAAACACTGTCGAAAAATCCCGAACAGCGCAACCGCGCTTTCTCTAAACGAGTATGAAAAGACCCAGGCGGCGCGATAGCGCTTGTCTTAATCTATTGCGAAGAAAAAAATTATAAGTGTTACTCTCCATTTAAATTGTTCGTAACACAAAAAATATTTTTAATCTGTAATTCCTAATTTTATGAAATACATCTGTATTATTATATACGCGTACTGTAAGTTTATAAATATTTCAAGTTTTGTTTGATAAAAATTATTGACAAGATAACAATGAAATACAAAATGTTTTATCTGTATTATTTACATTAACCCCTTGGGTACATTTGACGTCTGAGACACGTCGTTCACTTTTTTCTCCTAGGAGCGGATGACGTGTCAAAGACGTCAAACCAAAAATTAACATAATATGTTTCGGACGCCAATAGGCGCAAACAGTACCGGGAAGCCAACATGTTTCGGACGCCAATAGGCGTCAACAGTAGTCAAAGGATTAAGAATAATTTTGTATTCTAAATTATCTAGTGGGAGTTAACATCTAGAGTGAGATACTTATGGAGAGCGGCTAGTCGCCCGTAGTATCACAGTGGCATCTTATGAAGGGCGACTATAGTCGCCCGTAGTACCGAAAGGGTTAAAAAAAGGAGCTGTGCGATGCACGTGCGTCAGTAAATCTGAGCGTGCTACTTCGTTAGTCGGTGACTGCACCGTCAGTTGTCTACAGCGCTCGAAATGTACTGAGATTTTTCGGCACAAAATCTGAAAAGCGCGATCGCGCTGCTTGGGACTCAAACGGTTAAGCAGCAAGCGATAGATAAACGTTGGTTGCAAAAAGCTGATTAACAGGCTCCCGGTTGATAAAGTGTTAATTTTGAGCAGAGATTAATATTTATTTTACAGCAAACATTGTAAAATTTATTTATTTTACATTTAACGTAGATGAGTATCGTGCTGTGAATTCTAAGATTGATGATTTTTACTTTAGATATCGTTAGTATTTATGTGTTTGCTGAATTGTTATATGATACATTATTGTATTCGCTGAATTGTTGCTGAATTTTTGTATAATACATCATTCATCTTCTATCAATTTTTGAAGCTTATTTAATGACACAGTTTATTTAATTAGTTTTATTTAATATTAGAGTTGCCGATGATTTAAATGTACCTATTTTTACCTAGGATTTTTAAATAATACCTATTTGAAAAAATATGAGATTCCAGGGAATAAATTTTTATTCATAAATGTCACAGAAAAACGTAAAAAATTGTTTGAAACGCAGCACTGTAAATTTATAGAATTTATACGAGAAATTATTAACCATTTGTTTTGACCATTTTGGTAGTTTTAGTGTTGATTAAATATATTTTTATAATTAAAATACACATTTCTAACAAGAAAATAATTTAGAGGTTGAAGTTATTTGATAAAATGTAGATTCATTATTGCGCGTAATAAAAATGTAGCTACCAGAAAGGATTGAATTAAAAAGTAGAAAAATCCTATTTTATTATTTGTGCCTACGAACACAAATTATTCACTTTAACGTAATTTACAGCTCAATTTAATGAATACGTTGTTATACTGAAGCGTAATTTTAACGTTTTCCAATAATTTAAAGATTTTGTATATCCAAATTAGCATCGATGCGAAAAATTGAGAATTAATGAAAGAATTACTGAATAATTCAAGAAGTAACAACGTTTTATCATTATAAAATTAATTTCCACATGCAGGGACTCAGAAGGTACTTCCGAATAGTAAGTACAAGTTTAATTGGATGTAAATGAGACTCTGAGGAAAAGAGAAATGGAAAAAGAAAAAGAAAGAGAACGAGAAAGAAACGAACCCTGATAAAACTCAGTTATTTAAAAGAAGCTTTCAAAGGAATTTTCTGTGAATATTTTTTGGGATGTCAGAAAAAAAAAAACAAAAAAAGTACGTAAAAAGTTTTTTGTGCCGTTCTAAAATTTTAACATGTGAAAATTAAAATTTTTTTACGTATCTTTTTGTTCCATCAAAATATTTCGAAAAAAATGTAGCAAAGAGAGATACGAATGATTTTTGTAACTGTTGAAACAATAAGGTTGAATTTTGTTACGCTGGAAAATTAATTCGCGAGATTTTATATTGCAATCAACTAAATTGAATTACATTTTGGCCTTTATAAAATGGTTTCTATTTAATTCGTTACAATTTTTTTCTTTATTTTCAGCAAACTTTAATACTTGCTTTTGTTACAGTATTGTTTCTTTCTTTACAGATAAACGAATAAATAAGAATCATCAAAAATTCATATTGAAATTATTTTTATTATTTTATCAAATATTATAAAATAAATAAAATATTATATTATAAAATATTATAAAATAGGTAAAATATTATATTATAAAATATGATAAAATAGGTAAAATATTATATTATAAAATATTATAAAATAGGTAAAATATTATATTATAAAATATGATAAAATAGGTAAAATATTATATTATAAAATATTATAAAATAGGTAAAATATTATATTATAAAATATGATAAAATAAGTAAAATATTATATTATAAAATATTATAAAATAGGTAAAATATTATATTATAAAATATTATAAAGTAGGTAAAATATTATATTATAAAATATTATAAAATAGTATAAAATGTGTAATAATTATATTCAAAGTATATATTTGCAATCTCGTATGAATCAATATTAAATATTACAGTTACATAGTTACAAGCTGTAATTTTTATTAAGCTTTTTATTAAAATTTTTTATTAAAAGATTGTAATTATTATTATATAGTTATAAGCTGTAATTTGATTAAACATCACACTGTATTTAATCATTTTTCTAATTTGTAGAATTTCTTCTTTTATCTTGATGGAACAGTTTATTCGAAAAATATTTGAACCAAAGTTTCCAGAGTATCTAGTGCTTAAGTTTCAAAGAAAATAAGCCAGAAAAATGTCCTTTGCTGAAATAGCAAAGATACCTTTGCTAAGAGAATTACATTTTCCGCTTAGAAATTTCGCATAGTCTTGGTCTATAGTGAAGTCAAATGTGGTTCGTTAACATTTATAACTATGAAAGAAACTTGTATTTCTGTAGAATATACCTTATTACGCGTGAAAATCGTTAAATAGTTACTAGGAGAATGGGACGTTACGGATTCTCTACGCGGAGTCGCAGATTTTAATTAAATTCGTTTTATCCGACATATTTTAATGAGCTTTATCTCTAATAGAAGAGAAAACTCGTGACGCCTTATTCGCTTTGTGTTATCAGAAATGAATGAATATTGGCTATGGAAATTTTTGTTTTAAAAATACAAAGGTTCGTACGGGATGTATAACTAATGAGATTTCAGTACTTCATTAATTATTAAAAAGACTTAATAATGTTGTTTGAATTTTTTACTCCTCTACCGTTTAATTTCCTGAACCGAATGTCTACGAGAAACCGCTACGACATTAATTAACGGATAAAAATTTGATTTATTTATTTAAAAGTATTCCGATTGAAATAAAGTTTGTGTAAGCTAAAATATTGCGACTTAAATTTTTATATTTTTACTTTGCATGGAAAAATTATTAATAAAAGCGTACCACGTAACAATATATATTTCACTTATTATTTCGTATCATAATCATTTTTATTTTATTCTATTTAATTATTCAGCTTTTCATCTAACAGAGAAATAATAAAAGTAATTTATTCCAAAGATCAAATTAAACATTCCGGACCAGTCTGTTTTTATACGAGAAGCTTATACACTGTTTTCTTTTATTTGTTATATTAATAATTAATATTTCCGGCTGAGTACATTGAATACGAAAAATTTGTATATAACTGCATTTGTATATATTAGGTTGGAAACTATGAAACGGGCGTTTTTTTTTTTTTTTATTTTATTTTTAAAGTTGCATCAACCCGACTGGGTTATTAGCAACCACGCAATTTGACCGTCAGGAAAACGTTGATTTAATACGAAACCAATGAAGTAAATTTCACTTCAGACATGTGTAAAGCGTTTAGTCTGTGTTCAGCTATGTTCAATTTTTTTATTTTATTTATTGCACNAAATTAGCATCGATGCGAAAAATTGAGAATTAATGAAAGAATTACTGAATAATTCAAGAAGTAACAACGTTTTATCATTATAAAATTAATTTCCACATGCAGGGACTCAGAAGGTACTTCCGAATAGTAAGTACAAGTTTAATTGGATGTAAATGAGACTCTGAGGAAAAGAGAAATGGAAAAAGAAAAAGAAAGAGAACGAGAAAGAAACGAACCCTGATAAAACTCAGTTATTTAAAAGAAGCTTTCAAAGGAATTTTCTGTGAATATTTTTTGGGATGTCAGAAAAAAAAAAACAAAAAAAGTACGTAAAAAGTTTTTTGTGCCGTTCTAAAATTTTAACATGTGAAAATTAAAATTTTTTTACGTATCTTTTTGTTCCATCAAAATATTTCGAAAAAAATGTAGCAAAGAGAGATACGAATGATTTTTGTAACTGTTGAAACAATAAGGTTGAATTTTGTTACGCTGGAAAATTAATTCGCGAGATTTTATATTGCAATCAACTAAATTGAATTACATTTTGGCCTTTATAAAATGGTTTCTATTTAATTCGTTACAATTTTTTTCTTTATTTTCAGCAAACTTTAATACTTGCTTTTGTTACAGTATTGTTTCTTTCTTTACAGATAAACAAATAAGTAAGAATCATCAAAAATTCATATTGAAATTATTTTTATTATTTTATCAAATATTATAAAATAAATAAAATATTATATTATAAAATATTATAAAATAGGTAAAATATTATATTATAAAATATGATAAAATAGGTAAAATATTATATTATAAAATATTATAAAATAGGTAAAATATTATATTATAAAATATTATAAAGTAGGTAAAATATTATATTATAAAATATTATAAAATAGTATAAAATGTGTAATAATTATATTCAAAGTATATATTTGCAATCTCGTATGAATCAATATTAAATATTACAGTTACATAGTTACAAGCTGTAATTTTTATTAAGCTTTTTATTAAAATTTTTTATTAAAAGATTGTAATTATTATTATATAGTTATAAGCTGTAATTTGATTAAACATCACACTGTATTTAATCATTTTTCTAATTTGTAGAATTTCTTCTTTTATCTTGATGGAACAGTTTATTCGAAAAATATTTGAACCAAAGTTTCCAGAGTATCTAGTGCTTAAGTTTCAAAGAAAATAAGCCAGAAAAATGTCCTTTGCTGAAATAGCAAAGATACCTTTGCTAAGAGAATTACATTTTCCGCTTAGAAATTTCGCATAGTCTTGGTCTATAGTGAAGTCAAATGTGGTTCGTTAACATTTATAACTATGAAAGAAACTTGTATTTCTGTAGAATATACCTTATTACGCGTGAAAATCGTTAAATAGTTACTAGGAGAATGGGACGTTACGGATTCTCTACGCGGAGTCGCAGATTTTAATTAAATTCGTTTTATCCGACATATTTTAATGAGCTTTATCTCTAATAGAAGAGAAAACTCGTGACGCCTTATTCGCTTTGTGTTATCAGAAATGAATGAATATTGGCTATGGAAATTTTTGTTTTAAAAATACAAAGGTTCGTACGGGATGTATAACTAATGAGATTTCAGTACTTCATTAATTATTAAAAAGACTTAATAATGTTGTTTGAATTTTTTACTCCTCTACCGTTTAATTTCCTGAACCGAATGTCTACGAGAAACCGCTACGACATTAATTAACGGATAAAAATTTGATTTATTTATTTAAAAGTATTCCGATTGAAATAAAGTTTGTGTAAGCTAAAATATTGCGACTTAAATTTTTATATTTTTACTTTGCATGGAAAAATTATTAATAAAAGCGTACCACGTAACAATATATATTTCACTTATTATTTCGTATCATAATCATTTTTATTTTATTCTATTTAATTATTCAGCTTTTCATCTAACAGAGAAATAATAAAAGTAATTTATTCCAAAGATCAAATTAAACATTCCGGACCAGTCTGTTTTTATACGAGAAGCTTATACACTGTTTTCTTTTATTTGTTATATTAATAATTAATATTTCCGGCTGAGTACATTGAATACGAAAAATTTGTATATAACTGCATTTGTATATATTAGGTTGGAAACTATGAAACGGGCGTTTTTTTTTTTTTTTATTTTATTTTTAAAGTTGCATCAACCCGACTGGGTTATTAGCAACCACGCAATTTGACCGTCAGGAAAACGTTGATTTAATACGAAACCAATGAAGTAAATTTCACTTCAGACATGTGTAAAGCGTTTAGTCTGTGTTCAGCTATGTTCAATTTTTTTATTTTATTTATTGCACGCAAATGTTTTAATCTTCCTCGAGGCTTATTGACGATACTCAAATTACCAGAACGAAATTTTTCGAACCAATATCGAGGATTTTTTTCATCGGTGTATCCATCTCCGAATGCCTGATTAATATTTCTCGAAGCTTGAGCCGCGGTATGATTTAATTTAAAGTCGTACAAGAAGAGTAGACGTAAATCGCGTTTTGTTTCCATCTGGTTTGGGATAAAAATAAAATAAAAATGGGATACAAAGGCGAAAAAATTTTACAAAATGAGTAAGAATAATATCTTTAAGCTTTATAAATAAAAATATCGAGCGCACGTTACAATGTATCTCTCTCAATCGCAGCTTAATACAGACTAAACAAAAAACGCCCGTTTCATAGTTTCCAATCTAATAACTCCTATAAAACTGTAGGAGGCAAATCTATCATATTATATATTAACAGATTCAGAAAGAAATTTCGGATCCTTTTTGTCATTATGTAAATTTTTGCATCTCTTAAAATTATGTAGCAATAAATTTTTTAGTCACAAAGAAATTACTTTTTCACCAAATTTGTGACCACTATTTGATTTACTTTAAGAAACCATGAAACTTTTCCCTAAGAAGTTTTCTTATATCTATGATAGTTTTCGAGATAGTATTTTTCTGCTGAAACTTCAAACGCTGATTTCACCCTCTAAACTTGCGATTGGGCAGCTATAAAAAAATACGTGTCCCTTATTTTCACCTGTTTAATATACGCCCTCGCAAGTCCATCAATATATACGAAAGGCGTATATATACGCCCTCACAAATCCATCAATATATACGAAAGGCGTATATATAACGCCCTCTGTATTTTTTAGCCATAACACTTTTATTATTGTTTTACCAGTTGATTCAACATGGAATTTGTTGTCTTATGTAACATGGCAACTAAATATCGGCAATTGTTTCAATATCGTTCAATCAATTTCTATTATAATTTTATCTTTATTCGTTCGTTATGGTTTTATTATTATTATTATTATTATGTTAAAATTATAAAAATATCCTGTTAAAGTTGTCATATCCCGTGTTACATTATAAATTTTCGATTTTTTCCTTTATATTTAATTACCGATTATTATTGAAGGAACGTACACAAGTTAAGTAAATTAAAATAGCTTAAAAAGTTACTTAATATAAATAAAAAAAATTGATATTTTTAATTTTTTTGCCATTATTATTTTATAAACCCTAAGAATGCCATCATATTTTCGGGTACTGTTTTGGTCACTGTCAGTGTCCACTAGTCAGTGGACAACTAGTCGCAGCGACCGACAAGCGAAAAACGCGCTGTCCATATTAATGGATTCGTCCGAGAGCGCGCCGCAGTCAAAGGGTTAATGTATCCACCAAGTTTCATGAAAATCGGTGACGGACAATTCGATAAGTTTCCTTGTAAGATATATAAAACAAATGTCAGCGAGATTTACGAAAGCTACAGTATATAATACGAAGGTTCGTAAATGCACGTTTCTGCAACAAAGTGGCACCGTGTAGCTGGTAGATAACGTCCAGGATTGTTCGGAGTGCAAAGGGTTGAGACATTTGACGTATCTTTAAAAACAGCAAAGATATTTGTGGTGCAAACGTTATAGGTGACTCACCCTGTATAATAAATAAAAAAATGAATAAAAAGATAAACATTTGAATATAAAAATGCGGTCCTCGGCTCATTTTTTACTCCATTGAGTTTTTCTTTCGTTAAACAATTTCCTAATTTT
>SMSQ01019217.1:0-10227 GCA_019453375.1 Ctenoplectra terminalis | reverse complement strand
AAAAAAAAAAAAAGATACCTTGATCTATGAATACCGAAGAAAAAAGATAATGTAGCTAAAGAAAAAAATTGAAAGTGAACAAAAAGCTCTGCGGTTTTTATCTAAAAGAAAAAAAAAACATTCAAGGTACTTTTATCAAAACTGCCACAACAAAAAAAATATCAACTAAACTTGATAGAAGCCTAAAGAAATTCTTAAAAAACAAGATCAATCGATAAATAAAAAAAAAAGGAAAATAGAAAAAGAAAAAGACAGATGAAGAAGACAACCAGAAATTCCAACTGGCTCAATCGAAGTTTCTCTGGCTGTATCGACAAGGATGATCGAAGATCCCTTTTCAGAAGGACCGAAGCGTCCTGTCAACGTCTGTGAAGTACTTCCGAAAGATCCAACTGGTGTCTTCGAGAAGCAAAAGGAGTCAGAAGAATTTTCTGAGGAATTTACATGTAGCCAGGCTACCTTCAGTCGCGAGATTAGTTGTTTACGGCGAAACGATTTTCCAACGGCTGAAGAATCGACTTTCGACGACGAACGGCCGCCTGTGTATCGTATTAATCGCTTAACCAATGACTTCTCATCGCCTGATGGACGATAAAATATTCGGTGGATGAAAGAATCGATTTAAGGCTTTTGACTTTATATTTGGGTGGTGAAGAAAGGAGTTGAGATAGAAGTTGGAGGAATTGAAGTGTTTAATGATCGACGTACAACGTTTGACTATAGTTTTAGTGTACGAAGAAAAGGATTGAAAGGAAACATCGAAGGAATTGAAGTGTTTAATGATCGACGTAGAACCTTTGACGAGTAGCGGTAGAGACGAAAGGAAGTTAAATGAGCGGTTAGGGTGGTTTATTCGTTGGATTCCAGTGTCGAGGATAATAGTATGAAGACTGTATCGAGTGATCTTGATCAACAGACAGTTGACCGAAGGAATGAGTGTACAATCGACTAGCAGTAAGCCTGAAATCTGTTGATTGGTAAAGTATTGATAGACCCTTGTTTCTGGTCGTGTGGAGACTGATGAATGAAATTGGTGTGACTTCAACTTTAAATTCATTTAAAATTCTGTTTACAATAATACTAATTTAATAGAATTATCTACCAGTTACTAGATAATAGTTAATTAATTTTAACTCGAAACAATTTTTATTCTTTGGGCTTTTAAAGTAATATAAATACGTAGATAACATAAAGATTAAATATATATTTATATTATTTATCATGGATTAAAATGAATTTAAATTACTGAAATACACCTTTGCGTTGCTATTTCAAAGAAACAAACTCAAAATGTATCAATTAGCAATTGTATAATTTACAATACGAAGGATAATTATGTTTCATTTATCAGTTATTGCACGAAACCAGAAACATTAATCGCTAAGGATGTTCTAAGTAATTCTTCGCTATAAATTACCGATTAAAGTAGCGGTAAGTTCGGTATTCGGTACTTAAGAGCGGCTACGAACGACGAATTCCTCTCCTCTCTCGTTTTTCCGTGCCGATTCGCGAAGGAGACGCAAGAAAATTACGCGACTCGGGAGATCCGTCTCTCGATCCCTCGATTCATCGTTCCGACGATGCATTTTCCTGTTAAGGTGAATAGTCGTCGAGTCGAGGGAGGCGTTGTCGAAAATGACGTGTCAAGGAACGACCTGGTTTCCCTTTGAAAAATCGTACGTCTACGATTTGAATCGAGAGTACGCGTCACGATCTTATTTAATTCTTTGGGTTCGAATGTTGTTCCATTCAGAAATTCCTTTCCTATTTTCTTTCGTGCTTCCTTTTCCATATTTTATTTCTCGGTTAATTGGCAAACAGATTTTGTGCTCGAATTTGTATATAATTTTACGTTAATCTCCTTCGATTAGTAAAATTCGTAGCGTATAATGGCGATAAATGTTTTAGATAGAAAGTAATTTTAGTAATTTATTACCGAATCTTGTCTCCGATGGGTTAACGAAGGATCACAGATCGCAGAATTGAAAAAATGGACGAATAATAAAGAGGAATCCAAGCTTCTTCAGTAGTTGGAAAACAATTTTCCAAGAGCCCAATTTAGGAAATGTTTCCTTTAGTTAAATCGAGACGAGGCATCGACAGTGCTGCCAAAAAAAAAAGTAAATAAATAAAAATAAAAAAGAAATACATTTGTAATTGTACGTAGGAATTATTCGATAGTTGAAAGTAGCGCCGAATAGTGTTCAGATTGCTCACAAATCTTTTTTCAGCCTAATAAAACGCACAGCTTATCAAATAAAATTCGAGTATCGGTTTTAATGAAAGATTTGCCTATTCTTAAATTAACTTTAACCCGAAACGATGAGAAAGAAAGTGGAAGAAATGGTTGCTCCATCAGACAATAAGATTCACCTATTTATTCTTTGCTCTTGAAAGAAATGAATTTTTACAAGGAATAAAAATGAAGAAATTTTAGAGAAATTTTTTTCTTTTAAGTACAAGCATGATCATTTATTGAATGTTAATTCTAATTTAATTTTCACGAGCGATTTGTGGACAATCCGAACGGAGAAAAATGTGTTCTCCCTGGCAATTTAGTCAATCGTCGTACTTACTCGTTTACAGATATTATTATACACACATACTTGAGGCGAACTGGCTGTGATTATGTTAGTGTTACGAACTTATGTCGACACGGTTAATAATAATGATAATACGAATATATCTGTAAATACAATCGACTAATTGGATATATATATATATATATATAAATATAAATACAAATACGATTATATACGCTGTGATTTGGTCACGGGCATATTTAACGGAGTACTGTCATCCCTCCATTGTGTATCGAAACAATCGATTGCCTGCAATAAAGTCGAAATCGTACCGCGGTTCCCGTAATCCTGTTGCGTTTCACTTTTAACAAACACACGAACCTGATTGATCCAATTCCACTGTTAATTAAACATTATGAACAATAAATAACAATCTAATTGTTTGCTAGCTCAATTGTTTGAACGATTATGAGAATATCAAAGATGAGAAACAATTATAAAAAGGTAAGATCGACTGCTAATTTTAGGATGGCAACGAAAATATTAACGCGTCGACTGGCAAACCAATTTTGATAATAAATTTCTGTATAATCCGTGATGCATTAGTTACTTTACACAATTACAATAATATTAACAATATTTAAAATCTTACGATTGTTTTTATTTGTTTAATTCAAATTTTTCTTTCTAATATTAGAACTGATTGATGATCAAAACGACGCCATTTGCAATTAAAATGTTGGTCACCGGTGGCAGCCATGACAGTCAACGCGTTAGAGTATCGAAAGGAAATAAAACAAAAAAAATAAAAACAGGAATCTGAGTTCCGTAGACGTTTATTACGACAAACGTATAATAAAACGTATAATACAAGCCTCTGTGCGGCATACAGCGCGAATTTGCGGCCTTGCTAACGCGATACAGAAACGATTACGCTTTTCCCGTGATCCATTTCCGGCACGGTGTCCTTACAGTCCTTAAAACGAAGAAAGAGCGAGAGCGGGAAAAGAAAATAGAAAGAAAAAGAGAAAAAAAAAAGATCGCGAAGAGATCGTTCTACGTTCGATTACAGTGTCGCTAGTCTTCATTGATTACGTTAGATTAATTATTGGCTAGGCTTACGATCTAAATGATAGCACGTGATAGTGAATTTAACTCGCTTCTGTCGATGAATGACGCGAAAAACCTTACAGAGTCGAAGCAAACGGTCGCGAATCGATTATAGCACCGCATCGTACGAATCACAATGGACTATAATTAATTATATCTACGAAGTATACGGGTCTAGTGAAGAACAAAAATAACATACAGGATTAAATGTACCTATGGTGGTCGTACTTGCCACTGATAGAGCCACGAATTGTATAATAGACACCTTCAGAACATGAAATAAATAAAATTGTGGCAATCGTTCCGAGATTCGAATATTTTCCTTTAATTTTTTTAATTCTTATATAAATCGGATCACTGGAAGATGCGACTCTGATGCAATATTTTATTTAATTAAGGTATTTTTCTTTTCTTTTTTTTTTTGGTATAAAAGAATGAAATAATATTTATATATTTGTT
This sequence comes from Ctenoplectra terminalis, assembly GCA_019453375.1. Lineage (NCBI taxonomy): Eukaryota > Metazoa > Arthropoda > Insecta > Hymenoptera > Apidae > Ctenoplectra > Ctenoplectra terminalis. The sequence continues at coordinate 6,136 of SMSQ01019217.1, read as the reverse complement.
TTCCACGAGTTTCAATATTTCGTTCTTCTATAATTTTACTTCGATATTAAATTAATCTGTGAACGTTGTCACGTAGAATTACTATCTGTCCATCGATAGAATAATATTTAAAATATTAATTAAAACCGTAACGAATAAAATTTCCGAATATAAAAAAGAAGTATGAATTGCATAGAATTAAAAAAAAAAAAAATTACAAAAAGAAATAGCATCCTCGAAAGAGAACCATGAATTAAAATTGTGAGATACCAAAACGAGACTCGAGCTACAGGATCAAGCAGTAAGTAAAACGTTAAATTTTAAAAGGAAATTATCGAATTAAAATTCAACGAAATCCTCGACAATTTCTGTCCAGACTCTGTCCTATCTTGAAAGCTCTCGTATCTCCGGCGCTTAACTAATTCCGCTAAATTGGACGGATAAATCAAAACGAGAAACCGGTTGACCCTATAGCAGGTTAATTCCCAGTTAAAGCGAAGGAACAGGGGGTCGAGGCGCCAACTTCCGTCTTTATCCACTTATCCTTTCGAAGCACGGAGCCCCTATTCCTCACAATTACACCCTGATCGATCCTTCCGAGCCTGTGGATCCTTTCTACGCAACCACTGTTTATGGGATGGTCAACGACGCAGTTGGAATAACGATGGAAGAATTTTGTTGTTCTTCGAGATTCAAGAAAATTTTGTTCCGATATACCGGCAAACAAAATGTAATTAAAAATATATTTTTACGCGAATGGAAAGAGTTGGCAGGCTCTGCGATGAAAGATGTAAGAGAGAATGGTAAAAAAAGTGCTCTTGATATCCTCTTTTGAGATCAAAGTTTTCTCACGAGCAAATAAAATTAAAATTGTAGAAGATTAAGGAAAGAAACTGGAGAATTATACCAAGGACCAAAAGATTTGGCCATTTAAGTTCTTGGAGCGATAGAGCTACTGTGGCTGCAGGAAGAGAGGCAAAGGAATGATATATTTAAAATGAAAAGACGAATATAGGATATTTCTGTAGAAAAAAAAAAAAGAAAAATTATAGTAGAAGCACCGACTACAGAATTACTGCCTCTGAGGCTATTGTATTGATTAAATTAAAGAAAATGAGAAATGTTTTTTTATGTTGAGAAGATTAATTAGTATATTGGCAAGAAAGGAAATTTGCTTGAAAAAATGATAGAAATAATTGCGCTTCTGCCAATTTCCCGGAAATTGGTTACAGAATTCCATGGTAATACTTAGTAATTACCTAATACCATAATAGGATGAAGAGGCATTACATTCGTCGCAGCACGTCTGCATGCATAAGACAGAATTTCCACGCGTAAGATCGCGGAATCCCAGTCAAGATTATTCGGGAACGTAGTAATTGCAGAGTCTCGAACCTCAGGATGGAAATTATAACGATACGTAATCGGGGAGGAACCTCGAATCTCGGAACGTGCCTGAAATTTAGTCGATTCTCACGATTTCCTTCGTGGCGTCGCCTTCCAACAAGTTAAACGTTGAACAAAACGGAGAGCAATGATTCTTATCCGTGGAGTTAACACATTCACTGCTTAATATAGATACAAATCCTTGTTTGATCAAAAAACACCTTTAAAAATCAGATGACGTTTCGAAGAATTAAATTTTCAACAACTGTAACGTTCAACAAATTTTCCAGACAGTCTTTTAGTAAAACCGTCCTGACTAATATTTCCTATGGTATTAAAACGAGATTTTGAACTACCAAAACTTACAGTATAGACATAAAACAAGATTAACCCTTTGCTTACAATTTTTAAAAATTATTAACAAAGACAGATAAAGATCATTTTCTCAATTTTTAACATAACTCGACTAAATTAAAAATTAGAATTAAAATTAAACTTCAAAGGGTTAATCAAACCTCGAATTCCTCCCACTGCAATTTTTCTTTTACCTATTCCTCTCTAAAATTCGCTCAAAAAATACACCGATCAATTCATCAAAACCTCTGCCAATCAAAACGTCAAAAATCATCCCAACATTTCACCCAAAAAATAAATCAAATCCCATCAACCCCATCAATTACCCTAACACGTCCGCCTAAAACGCATCGAATGACGCGGCAGTGAATCTATTAACTCGAACGAACCTAACCGCAAGGAAAACAGCCTGCCCTAGCACGGGCAACCTCGATCAACACTTGAGCTGCTTGCATTGCACACCGATCTCCGTGCACCTGCACTCCAGACACGGCCCAGACAGCTCGGTAATGATCCTTCCAACACGGTACATCCTTCCGTAGATGTTGCAACCTGCCAGCTTCAGCAAACTCGGAACCGACACTGGGATCTCGTTGTCCTGGACCTTCGAGGACGCTCCGGCCTCCGTCACGGGATTCTCTATTTTTTCGCTAGCCTCGGAAGAACTCTTTTGCTCCTCGGAATCGCGATTGAGATCAGTGGTCGACCTGCTGGTGGTTGAAGCTTCTGTCGTTGTACTTTTGCTATCAGGATCGTTGATCGTGTCTGAAGAGAATAACAAATCCAGAACACTGTCCAGGGAGAATATTTGGTCATCCAGGTCTTGATTAGGTTTGGAAGAAGGTACGTTCGTTGTGGAATGAAGTTTAGAGTCGTTGAGCTTCAACGATGGCTCTCTGATCTTCGATTCGGATGGAATGTTGGTATCGTTGATTCTTGAGGCGTTTGATTTGGTAAAAATAGGGTCTGTTAGGTTGTTGGAAAAGATGAATTGATCCTCCTGTTTCTTGGTAGTGTGATCCGTTATCAGAGAAGTTATTCTTTGAGGAACTGACTCGGAAACGTGGTCCAGATTCTGCTCCGCTTCCTTGGAATTGTAATTCGAAATTATTCCTTCGTTCAGGTGTCCATCTTGGACAACGTTGTACTTATTCTTTGAAATCAATCTGTCTGGACCTTCTTCGGGTATGTACGGCGGTCGCAGTAAGTCTAACTTGTCCATGAAATCGAAATTCGGCGAGTGTTGAGGATGACTGGCTGGTTGAGGCTGCAGAGGCTTGAGGGTGGTAGTGGTGGATGGTCTTGGAGTGGTGATTCCATGTTCCACGAGGTAGGGAATCATGTCCTCGATTAGGGAAGGCAGATCAGGGGCTGGTTCTGTTTTTATTACGTCGCGGAACGGATCCGGGGACACTATTGGCTGATGAAGCGATGGCGCAGTTGCGTCTGCACGATCCAGCACCACCGTTGGCGATTCTTCCGCTTCCACTGGAATTATTGAAGAAATATTATTGTGGAAAATGGTACTTGATTTTGATTAACTCGTTTACACCGTTGGCAGAAAGTAGTTGCATAAAATGAATAAAAGATTTAATAATAAAAAAAATATTTCTTTACAGGTGGATATTACAATTTAATTGCAAAGTGATTGAATAAAATTAATAAAAAATTTAATAAACAATGTAATAAAAAAGAAAAATTGTGACGAGAGAATATTTTTTTGCAGGTAAAAATTGTGATGATCGCTTAAGATTAAATTGTTTAGTTAGCAGGGATGAAAAATGCTACTTTTATAGAATTGTTTCGGTTAAATTTTAGATGAATATTTTACCCCTAATACACAAGACTTTTCTGCGAATCGTGGAAGGTTTCACGTACCACATACGATTTTACCGCAACACGTCTCCTCGGTGTTGATCCTCCTACATCCGATCTTCAGAGGCGGACATTTTTCTGACGAGCACACCACCTCGCCGTAGTAGCACATGCAAATCACGCAGATACTGCTGCTCGGCAGAATCTCGCCGTGCCGGTACTCCATATTCTCGAAGAGACAGTTGCTGGCTGAGATTTATGAAACAAAAGCAGAGAATTTCGTCTAACTCGGGAGCTTCGAAATTCTGAACAATGCAAGCTTCCGAGTCAACTTAAAATTATAAATCATGCAAATAGAGATACAAAAGACAGCGTTATGATAAAAAGAATACGAAAGAAGTTCGTTACCATCGCCTTTACGATGAGGATTCGTGATAGGCGCCGGAACCACGGTGACGCCTGTCCCAATTTCGAGATTTAAATCGGTAGAGTGGTAAGGGGCGTCGAAATAGGGCGGTTCTCTCGGCACGAATCCACCTTTTGGAAAACAAATCAGGGTCAAACAGGAAACGGGACGAAATTACATGATTTTAACATAAAAACGTCCAAACGTGATTTATCCAAATTCCACTTATTTAAACGAAATTTTACTCAACGCTGACTTTATTAAATTTTCGCGTACCACAACAACGACGACGCTACAATTACAACCTTCGTCTCAATTTTTCAGTCGCATAAAAAAATAGATCTTTGCTTTATCAACGTTAATAATTTCGACAGCAAAGTTCCGAGAAGGAACGTAAAAAAGAAGTATGCGAAAGAAAGAAAGAAAAAAAAAAATAAAAACGTTCTTCGCCGTGTCACCTAGAGAGGAATCGGTGGTTTACGTGGCGCGTAAAGCGCGAACGACTTGGTTGAATGTATCAGCGAGACGGGGTTTAAAATATGACCCACCTTCGGTCTCCACCGGCGGGCTGAATCTGTTTTCCTGAGTGGCGATATCGTAAAATCCCGAGGTGTCGGTGGGCCGCAGCTCTGGTGGCACCACCACAGAACCGGAAGGATATCCGGTGACCGGGGACGGTACCGTCTTGTCTTTCACCAACGCGTCCGCCGCCACAAACGGAATTATCCTAAACGGGAACACATAAATCCACCTTCTTTTATCTCTTTCCATCGAGACACGCTTCTTTATTCTTATATCTTTAGATTTGTTTTGGGGGTGTAAAAAAATTAGTATTAGGAGCAGACGATACAGAAGGAGCAGTTCGAATGGTTCGGTAGAACGGAAGAAAGAAATTTAAGATTTTTTGTTTTATACGAAAGGGGTTGAAATAGTTGCTTCATTTGGAAATTGTGACTTATCCTTAGCGATTTGTTTCTTTTCATTGCATTTATATTAATTAGCTATCTTGTACTAAACTGGTCCTCGTTTCACCAACCGTTCCTTAGATATGTGATACTATAATTTAAAAAAATCTATATTAATTTCTAAAATATTTTATACAATTCTCTATGCTTTGCACATCCAAAAAAGTAATACGAATAATTCTGAACTGTGAACTGGAGTCTGAGGAACTCTAAGAAACTTTTAAAATTTATTTCGTTTATCTCGTTATACCGTTAAAAGTAAACTTCTATTAATATACCTTTCCTCCGTTCTAAAAATCTAAAAATTTAATATTTAAGTAAGAAACAGAGTACATCAGACTCCCCGATAAGTTAAGTATTAAACATTTTCCGATAACTTTCGCTAATCGAATCAAAGTTTTTCCAATCAACTTTTTTTTCTTTCTTTTTTAATCAGTATTTACCTTACCTGACATTCGGTAACGATGGCGGCAACGTCGGTTCACTGTAGTCGTAATCGTAGTCCTCGCCCTTCTCTCGATGAGTGATGTTCAAAATGGCTTCAACGTCCGGTGGGATTGACCTAATCGGGTTGATCGTGACACCCTGTATGTGACCCACAGAGACGTTCGTTTTCACAGTCACGTTCATCACGAGGATGTCGTCCGGCATTAACACGGTGGATGACGTTCTGGTGACGGACCCTTTGCCCATCAGCTTCGTGGTCTCCGCTGGTTCCGCCTAATGGCAACAGGTTATACAGTCCCGCTTCAGCCAGTGGATTGATACTGATTACTGAGCAAACTCGACGTTAATTGATCGATGGTGGGGTTACGAGTGTAAAGTCAAAGGTGAATGATATGTCTAATATCGTGGAAGATGGATGGTTAATCCTCGAGCCTTTTCTTTCATCGGTTCTCTATCTGTTGTTACTCGTGCTGTTCCAAGTAATTTTTAACGTCTAAATTAATTGTCGATAAAAGAGAGTATCCTTGCTTCTAACTGGCTTTCCGTTTTACTTATCTGATACGATATAAAACTTTTTAAACGATCTTTAACAGTTTCTAGCGAGGAAACTGTGATCAATTATAGGAGTATAAGAAAGTTTGTCATAAACGAAGTGTCAACTTCTAGTTCCTTAGGTGAAATTACTTTGCTGTCGCAGTGTGCTTTAGAAAATCCAATTTTATATAAATTCAGATAATCTCAAGTTACAAAAATTCTTTCCGGTAACAGTTTATTAAATTCATAT